>JAVJIF010031638.1:0-198922 GCA_038442645.1 Agave tequilana | reverse complement strand
ACTCAAGAATTTAACACAATAATTGGAGGAAAAGTTTTAATCATTCATTCAATGCCTTATTCCAATAGTTTAAGGGGCCTTATATAGGCTTTACAAAAGAGAAGTACTGGGAAATAACCGATGTGGTACTAAACGTCCACAAAATAACAAAATAAAAGGAAAATAAATAAAGCTAAAAATATCTGCTATCAATAACGCCTGGAAACAAGTCCCATCTAAAGCCATAGAAGACCAGCGCGTCGCCTCCTGAAGTATACTCGATCGAACCTGCTCCTGGGCGGTGGCATGATGTCCTCATCAATTCCCCCGGGTGGAAGGAACTCGACCCTGTCGAGTGTGGGGGACAGAACTGCTGTCTGCTGTGATAGTGCTCCAGTCGATCAGGATCAAGACGCTGGAGGTCTTCCTCAGTAATCCAAGAATTTTCTGAATCAGGTGTTCCGTCCACTTAATGAGATAGCGTCTCGTCCCTCCATCTCCAGTAGAGATAATCTGATCATCCAAGATAGAATCTATATGTTCTGTTGAATAGGACATTTTAGGGGGAAGGGAGGTAGTGGGGGGCTCTCAGAAAGAAGGTCTCGGCTTGGATCATCCACAAATGGATCAGAAGGGGTATCAAAAGTACCTCGATATGGAACCAAATCCTCAACATTAAAGGTGCAACTAATGCCAAAGTCAAGGTGGGAGATCCACCACATAAGCATTGAATTGATTTTCTTAATAATCTTGAATGGCCCTGCACTTCGCGCGTGTAATCTTCACGGTTCCTGGTGGAAACCGTTCGGGTCGCATGCGGACCATCACAGTAATCTCCGACATTAAAAGACCTTAATCGGCGATGTAGATCTGCAGAAGCTTTATAATCAGTATTATTTTTCATTATCTTGTCTCTGACTTCCTCATGTAATGCATGGATATGGGATGCAAATGCTGATGCGGAGTCTGATACCCTAGAATGATGATGAGCCATGGGAATTAAATCAATGGGTTGCCTGGGCTTTAAACCGTTTACTATTTCAAAAGGACTGAGACCGTAGTCCTATTGACAGATCGTTATACGCAAATTCAGCCATGGGCAAAATGAGATCCCAAGTTTTTAAATTTCTCCAACTAGGGACCCTGAGGAGATTTCCCAGCGATCATTTACCACCTCTGTTTGACCATCTGTCTGCGGGTGAAAGGCGGTTGAGAATTTCAGTTTGGTGCCCATCTTATGCCAAAGTGTTTTCCAGAAATAGCTAACCAACTTAACATCCCTATCAGACACCATGGTTTTAGGTATCCCGTGCAACTTAACGATATGATCAAAGAATAAAATAGCCACTCGAGACGCATCTGAGGTCTTGGAACACGGGGATGAAGTGAGCCATTTTGAGAATCGGTCAATACCACTAGGATAGAATCATGTCTTTTGAGTTTTAGGCAGTCCGAGTATGAAGTCTAGGCTCACGTCTTGCCAGGGGCAATTAGGTACAGGAAGAGGAGTGTAAGGTCCGGCATCTGCTTTTGTTGCTTGGCCAATTGACACGTGCGACATTGGCTAACTACTTTAGAACACATCTTTTCAGACTCGGCCAGTAGAATCGGTGTTCAACGGCCTCAATTGTCTTGTTCTGACCGAAATGTCCCGCCAGACCTCCAGCATGTAGTTCCCAAGAGAGAAAATCCCTGAGGGATGTACGGGGAATACACAACTTACGGAATCGGAAGAGAGATAACCGTCTTGAAGGAGAAAACCGTGCATCTCACGAACAGGACCGTCTCGTAACGTGACATAAATTTTCCCGAAATCAGGACATGATTCATACTCCTCTTTTAATTTCTCAAATCCAACCACTTCTGTGCTCATTGCCACCAAGATCGTGACACGTCGACTCAGCGCATCAGCGACCTTATTCTCGATGCCTGCTTATGTTTGAGGACAAAAGTGTATCTTGCAAGAACTCCACCCATTTGCTATGCCTCGCGTTAATCTCTTCTGGGAGTTGAGATACCTTAACGCTTCGTGATCTGAGTACAACACGAATTCCTGTGGCAGCAGATAATGTCTCCAGTAGCGCAACGCCTGTACAACCGCATAAAATTCTTTATCATAAGTGGAGTAGCGTTGACGGGCCTCATTAATTTTTCGCTAAAAAAGCAACCGGGTGTTTTCCTGACTCAGTTACACCACCTATTGCTAGTCCCGATGCGTCACAAGTTACTTCAAAAGCTTTTGAAAAAATCAGGGAGACGCATTACAGGAGCTTCCGTCATCATCTTCTTATTTCAGCGAAAGCTTTGGAGGCAGCAGGTGTCCACTGGAACACTCACTCTTTTAAACAGTCGGTGATCGGTGCCATGATAGCACTAAAATTCTTAATGAACCGACGGTAGAAAGTGGGTAACCCGTGAAAGCTTCTGACTTCCCTAATCGTCCGGGTTGTGGCACTCGGTTATTGCCTTCACTTTCTCAGGGTCTGCGGAAACTCCCTCGGAGGAAACCACAAACGAGGATGATAACCTTGTCTATACAAAAAGCACACTTTTTGGGATTTGCATAAAATTTCTCAGCATGGAGTGTGCGGAGGACTTGCCTCAGATGTCCCACATGTTGCTCCTGGGTTTGGCTGTAGATCAGTATGTCATCAAAATAGACCACCACGAACTTACCGATAAACGGCCGAAACAATTGGGTCATTACCCTCATGAAGGTGCTTGGAGCATTGGACAGTCCAAATGGCATGGACCAACCATTCATATAAACCGTCTTTAGTCTTAAATGCGGTTTTCCATTCATCCCCGGGTCGGATTCTAATCTGATGGTACCCGCTCTTAAGATCAATTTTGGAGAAGATGTGGCACCTGTCATCAGATCCAGCATATCATCAAGACGGGGAATGGGGAAACGGTACTTGACGGTAATTTATTAATTGCAAGACTATCCACACACATACGCATGTACCATCCTTCTTTGGCGCCAAAAGTGCGGGAACCGCACTGGACTCAAGCTCTCCTTGATGAACCCTTGTCAAGTAGCTCTTCTACTTGTCGTTGCAATTCCGCATGTCAGTTGGGTTCATTCTATAGTGGGGCAAATTGGTAAAGTCGCTCCTGGGACTAGATCAATAGCATGTTGAATGTCTCGCATAGGGGGCAACTCACCTGGAAGATCTTGTGGGAGGGTTTCGGAAAACTCCTCCAGAATTGGCTTGATGTGCTCAGGAATCTGCTCCTCGATATCCCGGCTAGTCTCTCGAGCCACGAGAGAGCATAACAAGTAGAGCCATCTTGCAAGCTCTTTTCAATTTGATCGTGGCTAATCAAATTCATTTCCATCTTACCTTTGCCCTTATCAACCCTTTTTTTGGATTTAAACGTCCACTTTATTTTTCCCTTTATCAGCCTCTTTCTCTCGGGTTGGCGGCTTTGGTTGATTGGCATAATCTTCACCTTTTCCCATTATGGACGAACGAACACTGATTGGTACGTCCATGTATGGTCACATCTAAGTCAAATAACCATGGTCGACCCAAAATAATATGACCTACATTCATGGGTAGTATGTCACACCACACATTTTCTGGTATGTGGCAAACTGGATGGGAATTTGACATCTTTCTTGAACATCGATAGATGTAGCATCGATCCATTGAACCTTGTAGGGGCTGGGATGCTTCACCGGTGTCATCCCCAAGGTGGTGATTAACTTTGACGCCACAGCGTTGATGCAGCTGCCACTATCCACTATTACCTTGCAGTTCTTATTGCCAATTTTGTGCAGGTTTGGAATATGGCAGTCCTTCTCCAGTCGTTGAGTGGTTCTGGCTGGGTTAAAGTGCATCTAACACACTCTAATGGGTGCGAGCTACACTAGGAGGTAAGCTCGTCATTTCCAGAGTTCGGATGCACCCATTAAATTCATACTCTTCGACAGAGCAATCCGAGTCATCGTCTTGTGGTGCACCACTTCTTCTCCATCATCCTCTCCTTCTATATCTTCAATGGGGACTTCGACAAAGAGGTTTTGGTTTGACTCGGGCACTGGCTGGCAAGGTGACCATACCCTTGACACCTGTAGCATTGGGTTCTAGGGTTGACTTTCCTGGTTCACTTACCGTTCTCTTCTCGGATACAAAGGGCTTTGTACCGAAGGACCTGCTGGTTGACGCTAGAGGAACTGGAGGCAGGTTTACTTGGGGTGAAGTGCTCGGTTGAAGCTTGGCTGGCCAGTAGTGGTGGTTCTAGAGTTATCCTTAAAGTTACTTCGGTTAAAGTAGGATCCTCTAGACTCATCTAGGTCGTGACTAGCTGATATGCCTGTTCTAGAGTCGTGATGCCTCGAGCAATGAGCTCTCGGCGATAATCATCCCTAAGACCGGACCTAAACCTAGATAGGGTCTGTTCAGGAGATTCTAACTCAATAGCTCCCACCGATTCAGATATTCATCGCTTAGCAATGTAATCAGCGGCTGATTTGTTTCCCTGGGTCCATCGATTCCATTTGTCCAACAATTGTTGACTGAATGATGGTGGAACATACTTCATCATAAGCTTCTCTTTCATGCTTTCCAAGTGTCCACGGGGTCTTCCTTCTGTACCTCATCATCCTCTCTAAATTTCCCAGTATTGCCCCGCTTGTCCCGTTAATTTCATAACAGCCAATCGAACCTTTCTTGATTCAGACATATCATGCCAACGAAAATATCGGTCCATGGCCAACTGCCAATCGATATAGCCTGAGGGTCTAAACGCCCGTCAAAAGAAGGAGCATCAACTTAACGCTCCTAATATACTGGGCATCGGCATCAGTTGTCCAGTAAGGTGGGCCTCGCTCACGCCTAGGAGACCTACTGTCATGGCCTCGCTCACGCCTAGGAGACCTACTGTCATTTCGAGAACTCTCATCATCCCTAATTCTTCTCCTATGGTTTCTAGCCTACCAATTCTGGTTGCTAGATCCCTACAGTTGACATCAACCTGATCCTTAACTTCTTGTAGTTGCCTGTCCATGCTCTCATCTTTTGTAGGATTGTTTAAGGGTATCATGAATGCTAGGGTCCATTGGTGCTGAAGTTTCGCCTATAGAAAAAGTTCTACCACTTCTAGTAGGCATGCAAGATTCTCACTGACCCTAAATGCAAGCTGTCCTTAGGATATGTATGTTATGCAGGAGGAGTCAGAGATTAGAATGGTGAAAGTTAATACCAATTTTAAGCTAATGAGACTAACACGTGATTAAGAAATTGTAATGTGGAGACAGTGATAAAAACACGTGCTGATACAGTTAATTTTCAAGATTAATCAAGTAACCACAAATTCAAATTAATTTAGTTGCACAATTATATTAGGGCGGTTACCACTCAAGATCAGAATCACACAACTCGCTTATATAGTGGGCAACAGTCAATAAATTCTATCATGCGACAGATTGGAAGGACTAGCTATTTAAATTAAATGGCAGGAAAAACTGACAGAATATTCAAAGTTACCTGGGACGACGACCGTAACTCAAACCTGAACGATACTGCTGCAGGCGCGTAGTACTGGTCGTCACGAATCCACAGCCTCGAAAACGGATCGAAATCGGACTTGAAACGAGTCCTGAAAGACCTCTGGAAGATCTGATCTGTATCTGAACTGAACCGAACCAGACTTGATCTGGTTTGAATTCCTGTTGAACCAAGTCCGGTCCAAGCTGGACGGATTGGACCCAACTCAGGTTGGGTTGAGTCCCTTAAAAAGAAACCACACTTGAGTCTGAACCCCCAATTCGAGCTCAGATCTAGGGCAGAGCTCGGCGGATTCGGTCGGCGGAGATGGCCGGCGAAGCTCCGACTGCGGTGGTGGAGGGCGACGGCGACTGCCTCGATGGTGGTGGAAGGCGATGACCTTTGACGACGGTGCGACACAGTGGGGCACGGCGTCGAGGGTTGTTCCTGCTCCGGTGGTGTCGAATGGAGTTTTGGAAGCCCCGACGAGCCTAGGGAAGGGGACGGTCTTGATCTGGGCGTGCCGACAACCCTGGGGAGATGACGCCGTGGATCGGAGAACGCCGACGAGCCCGATACTCTTCTTCCCTCCGATCTGCCCTCAGGATGGCGACGACGCTGGAGATCGGTCACGGCGGCGCTCCGGCGAGACCTGGAGGCGTCGAAGGTGGCTGAAGGAACTCGTCGGTGGTGGTGCTGCTGTGGGGGCGTCGGGAGGTGGTAATGATGCTGGTGGCGGAGATCGGGAAGCGGCGAGGACGTGGGTGTGGTGGAGGTCTCCGGCGAGCTCGATGAGATCTGGGGCGACGTCTGGAGGAGCAGCGGCAGCGGTGGTGGTGATGTCGCATGAGGGCGGTGGAGGCGCCGGTGGTTCTGGTGTGGAGGCCGTCGACGGCTAAGGACGAAGGCGGCAAGATCCGGCAGAGGAAGAGGCGTTGATGGTGCTGTCGAGGGCCGTGGATGCAGGCTGGGTGTCGTTGACCTGAGGTGGTGGCGGAGGAGATCTGCTCGCAGGAAGAGGGAAATTGAGGGTGATGATGAACAGTGCGGTTTGGGAATTTGCTGGGATTTTTTTTTTTTTTTTTTTTTGACGGAATCTCACTGTAATTTTCCTTTTTTTTTTGAACAGTGTAATTTTTTTTTTTTTTGAATGGATCTAAATCTGGAGTTGAGATAGATCTAGGGTTTGGAAGGGGTTGGAGACTAGAAAAAAAATTTGGAAAAAGGAAATTTTGAAGGGGATTGAAAACCGGTGCTCTGATACCAAAATGATGTAAAACTACTGGATCGCAATCACCTTCAAACATGTGGGGTTTCCACCCCTTGCACGGGCTTCTCACCCTAAACTCGAGAGCAAAAAACTCAAGAATTTAACACAATAATGGAGGAAAAGTTTTAATCATTCATTCAATGCCTTATTCCAATAGTTTAAGGGGCTTATATAGGCTTTACAAAGAGAAGTACTGGGAAATAACCGATGTGGTACTAAACGTCCACAAAATAACAAAAATAAAAGAAAATAAATAAAGCTAAAAATATCTGCTATCAATAACGCCTGAAACAAGTCCCATCTAAAGCCATAGAAGACCAGCGCATCGCCTCCTGAAGTATACTCGATCGAACCTGCTCCTGGGCGGTGGCATGATGTCCTCATCACACAGCCTTCAACTAAAACACAATCCTATCTATTACAGATTTCTTTCAGATATTAAGTTCTTGAACGACAACGACAACGACAACGACAAGACACACACACACGGCGGGTGGGGGGGGGAGGCTATATGCGCGCACGCGGCGCACTCTTCAAATATAACTATTTTTTGGTCAAATTTCAAATAAAATTATAACCTTCATTCATCTTTATAAAACGAATAAAAATTTCAATTTCATGCAAATTGTGAATGCCAAAATCTAGTTCATTTAGTCATTATGTCATTTTAGAATGCACAATCTCAGTGGTCATTTTCTCCCATAGAAAGATACATTAAAACTTCCCAACTAGTTATAATATTATAAAGTTTAACTAATACAACATTCGGCATAACTATTTCCAAACCCAAGGCAATCAATATTGAGTCTATTGCCCAAGGTTTTGCTTTAAACTCAATGGAATGACTCTAACAATCTCTGAAGTAGCGGATAACATGTCGAGCCCGCATGGAGCCAGAAGCAAGCAACTAAACATTCATGAATAACTCCTCACTCAGTTCAGCAATGAACCTAGAATTCATGTTGGAGCTCGGCTTCATTATAGCTTCAACCTAGGTTTGGAGTTTGAAGTTCACTTTATTTGACATTGAGATCATAGTCACAAATTAGAGGTTCGGGAATAAATTGGCTAGGTTGGAAATTCAGAATTTGGGAAAGATCTTGAATTTCGGAAACTATTCGGCAATTGTTCAGGATGGGAAGCCAGCAGGCACACATAGTTTTCTGCTTTAAGAAAATATAAGAGTTAACCCAGAAATTCAATTAGCTCTGCTTTAATGCTCAAGAATGTGGGGCAAATAGTACCAGTTCAAGTCATCATTCACCCAGGTTAGTGTTTTTTTGTTGAAAGTTGAAAACAATGGTTATAAATTTGTGAGTTTATGATTAATTCGTGAACAAAAATTGTGATTAATTCAGTAAAAGTTCCTTTGACCGATTAAATTGTGAATGCTTTGTTTCTTCTTCCATTCACGAATAATTTGTGATTTTTAGAAAAAGTCGTGAATCTTGGACTACGGTGAGATGAACACAAGCTGTTATTCAATAATTGATTTAATTATTGGCTTTTTTGTTTATTGGCCCTACAATTTTCAATATGTTCATACTAGCACCGGAGATACTAATATTTATAAATCAACACCCGCAACCATTACCTTTTTTAAAAGCAATTCTCCATTAGTTCACATATGCTCAGGAATATTCCTCAATTTGGGTTAGGTCTAAAACATAAAGCCCATGTTCTAATTTCTATTGGATTTTGCCTTGTTTCAAGAAAGAGATGATGGTCAAGAAGATCCAATTAAATTGCAGAAGAAAGAATAATTCGGAGAAAAAAGCAGATCAAGCAAAAGGTGTGGCAATCGATAGGGCAGGGCATGTCGACAACAAGATAGAGAGAGACCAATGTGCTCAGGCTGTCGACAGACCTGTCGACAGACTGGCACCGCAGTTGACAGATGCTCGGGCCTGTTGACTGCCCGAGACTCAGAATCGAATTCAGATTTTGTTTTTGAGGTGATTTCAAGTTTCTTTACTGGCAGATTACGAATAGAATTCAATTTTTATTCTATGAATTGTTTGTTTCTAAAGTATGAAGGGTTTAGAATTGTTCTAAAACAAAGTTTTTCAAGCATCCGACTACCAAGATCATCTCATAGTCTGAATAGGATTTGCGTTGTAAAGTCCTATAAATATAGATTGTAACATAGTGTATTGAATAATCTCGATAAAAGAGATCATAGAAAGCCAGAAAGAGAGGAAGATGACGGTGCATAGAGAGAAGGTATACTCTTGTAATCTAGGTGTAGATTCAAGGGGAAGGTCAATACTCTTGTGAGATCAAGGAGAAGATTAGATTCTATTGTACCAATTTTATTAATAATATCTCAAGTTCTCTCCCTGTGGACGTAGGCCAAGTTTGAGCCGAACCACATTAAATACTTGTGTTATTATTCTTTATTACTATTTTGTCTAGGTACTGCTAGTTTGTTATACAACAGTTTTCCTTTTGCAAGTTTGTCATATTGCCAAGTTCCGCAAACATCGATCCCGGTAACAACAGTTGTTATCAGAGCATATCAATTTCTCGACAATTGGTATCAGAGTTAAAAGTTGACGAAAGACGATATGTCGAAGATAGAAATTTCTACGAGCAAGTTCGATATCAAGAAATTCAATGACAAAGGAAACTTTAGTTTATGACAAAAAAGGTAAATGCATTATTGGTGCAACAAGATCTTCACAAGACCTTACAGAGAAAGTCAGTAAAACCTACAAGTACGTCAAATGAGAATTGAGAGGAGTTAGATCTAAAGGCGACAAGCACAATCCAACTATGTCTCGCAAATGAGGTCATGTACAACGTGATGGATGAAAAAACGACAACGGTTTTGTGGTCAAGGTTAGAGATATTGTATATGACAAAAAATCTCTCCAACAAGTTGTATATTAAGAAACAACTATATAAACTACGCATGAAAGAAGAGACAGCGATTTTGGAGCATTCAAACTTCTTCAACAAGTTCAACAACGAGCTTCTACCTGTTGATGTTAAGATCGACGGGGAAAACAAGGCGTTGATATTTCTCAGTTTGCTTCCACAGTTATACGATCACATCATCATCACTATGCTCTACGGTAAGAAAACTCTCATTTTGGGAGGAGGTCATGTCAACTCTCTTATCAAACGAGACAAGAAAACTCAAATCAAAAGGAGCAGAAAGGATTGAGTTTGGGTGGTCATGGGAAGAAAAGGAAGGGGAGAAAGAGAAAGAATGTTCGGGCTATCAAAGTCACGTCACTTTTGTACAGAGAAGATTATTGGAAGAATGACTGCAAGTGGGCATCGAAAAGAGTGAGATCGTGCCATTCTTAAAAACAGTACAAACATCGCATGATCTAGTCATAACAAATACTATATTGGAAGACATCTATCATCAAGACAGCGATAAGAGTGGTTGAAGAAGAAGGGGCAAACTGCAGAAGCAGGCGTAGCAATGAGCGGTGTATCAGTCACCGAAGTATTAATAGTTTTTTACGAAAATAACACTTCTCAAGGTAAATACTGGTATTTGATTCTGGTAATACAGTTCATGTAATTCCCAAAATGAGTTGCTCAACTCCTTAGTTGCAAAGGAGGAGGAACTGTCAAGATGGTGAATGGCTCGGCTTGCAAAGTCATCGGCACTAGGAGTCTAGGACAATCAAGATTATAGAAAGAGATAAGACGGTACGTGCTCTGAAAACGATTCGGCATGTCCCAGAGACACAGTACAATCTAATATCCATAGGAGTGCTCGACGAAGAAGAATATCAGATCCAAGTGCATAAAGGCGTCATCACGGTTAGCTAAGAAGACAGGGTAATCCTGAAAAGAGAGAAATATGAAAGGTTATAGAAGCTGAAAGAAGGAAACTCACTTCGAGGTGAAGTTTCAAGGATAAACTTGGAAGGGAGCTCATCGCGGGGTGGAGCTTCAAGGAAGACTATGACGGGACGTAAACCAGATCAAAGTGTTGCAAGAAAGAGAAAGGGTGCATTCGGGAAAGGTCCAAGATGGCCCAAGCCATGGCTGTGAATAAGCCAAAGACCCAGGTACACGATACTGTTACAATCAATATAGTAATTTTAAATCTCAAGGTGTTTTACAAAAGGCTTGAAAAACAAGTCAAGATAGAGATTGTTGGGATTTTGTATTATTTTTAAGAAGGAAATGATGGTCAAGAAGATCCAATTAAAGTGAGAAGAAAGAACTCGATGAAAGAAGTAAATCAAGCAAAAGGTGTGGTAGTCGATAGGGTTGTCGATTGCACATAAAACCATGTCGACACGCCTGTCGATAGCAAGATACAAAGAAAACTAATGTGCCCAGGCTTGTCGACAGGTGCTCAGGCCTGTCGACTGCCTGAGACTCAAAATCAGATTCAGGTTTCATTTTTGAGATGGTTTCAAGTTTCTTTTTTGGTGGATTCCGAATAGAACTAAATTTCTATTCTATGAATTGTTTGTTTCTAAAGTATGAATGGTATAGAATTCTTCTAGATCAAGAAAAATACTTCAAGCATCCAACGACCAAGATCATCTCATATTCTGAATAGGATTTGTGTGTAAAGTCCTATAAACATAAATTGTAACATAGTGTATTGAATAATCTCGACAAAAGGAGAGTTTAGGAAGCCAAGAAAGAGAGGACGGTGACGATGCATAGAGAGAAGGTATACTCTTGTAATTTAGGTGTAAATTAAGGGGAAGGTCAATACTCTTATGGTATCAAAGGGAAGGTTAGATCTCTATTGTACTAAGTTTATTAATAATACTCTCTCAAATCTCTCCCCGTGGACGTAGGCAAGTTTGGACCGAACCATGTTAAATCCTCCTGTTATTGTTCTTTATTACTCTTTTGTCTAGGTATTACTAGTTTGCTTTACAATAGTTTTTCTTTTGCAAGTATTGTCATATTGTCAAGTTCCGCAAACATCGATCCTGGTAACAATAATTGATATCAGAGCATATCAATTTCTCAACAATTTCATCCTTCTCTTGCCCATAACCCTAACCCTGACCCTAACTAACCACTACAGAGATATGTGCAAGGAAGATGTTCCTTTTTTTTATACATAAGCCATAGCGGTTCTAGCTAGGACTCCCCACAACCCACTTCCACCTCTTTACCAGTAAGTCAGGCCTCAGAGGCGAAGATGTTTGTGATTAATGTGACAATACTTTTTCTTTTCTTTTGTCCCCTTATGTTTTTGTCATTCTAATTTTAACGAACTAATGGTTGGCCTAATTGAGTCTTTAAGCGGAAGGAGAAAGAGGATTGTGGTCCGTGAGACCTCCATTCCATCCTTTCACTATGAGTATGTGTTTGAAGAGGAAGAGGAAAAAAAGAAGTTGGATTTATAAATCATGAAAAAGGAGAAGAGGATGGTTTATTGATTCTTGAAGCAGTAGGAGGTGAAAGGGTATATTTGTCATCGTCCTTCCACCATTAGAGATTGGAGGGAGGAGGAAGAAGAAGATGAGACGTGGTTTAAAACATCTCATTATGCAAAAGGATTGTGGTTTTGAGGTCGATATGCAAAAAACATTTAATAATTATTAAATCACTTTATGAGCCACAGTCTTAGTGGTCATTATTTCTCATGGAAAGAAACATCTCAATTCTTAGGTTTAATCTAACACTCAAATGAAATAAAAGAAGTTAACTAGTAGAAGAAGTTCCCAATGATATTTAAACAGTACAAATTGCCAGACCGCATCAAACCAAAATTCTTGTCTCCGCAATTTAACTAGATTTTATTTATGAGCTTTAACCATATATTAAATTGTGTGTGGATAGCTGCTTCAATTTGACACCCTTGTTTAATATCATCCAATGACTTGAGCACATGGATAAGTGTTGCATCCTCATATAGTCAATGGAAGAAATCGAAACACAAAGACATAACTAGATGCATATTTGTTTATATAAATATATAAAATATTATATTTGCATAAGTCTAAGTTTTTATTTGTGCAAGAAGATGATTGAGAAACAAAATGGACATAACAATTCATATAAAGGTTTTTTGGATTCAAGGAAGTGGGCGGAAGTGGGAAGTGTCATTTTTCACTTCCGTGTGTACATCCAAACACAGGAAAAGAAAAATGAGAAAACCTTTTTTCTTTTCTCTTTTCCCTTTCACAACTATTTTCTCACTTCCAGGGTGCTACAGTTAATTTTGTGGTCATGTAAATCTGATTTGTAATAAGTTGTAGCTCAAAACAGTTAATTTTATGGTCATGTAAATCTCACTTGCATTCTAATTACAGTCCAATTTTTTTTCATAATTAATTTTCATTTAATATTATTTTACGGTCAATTTGTGGTCAACTTTTCCACTTTCACTTTCACATTACTAATCAAACACCGGAAAATACAATATGCTTTTTCACTTCTATTTCCCAACTACCAACCAAACACTGGAAAAGTTACACGCAAATTCTCATTTTCCAAAAAGGGAAAAAAAACTTACTTCTCACTTCTTCACTTCCTTACTTCCGCTCACTTCCTTAAATCCAAACAGCCCCATATAATGCCTTTAACCTAAGTGACTTAAAACATCTACTATTATGCACATTTAACAAGGAAACAAAAACTGATTATATCCAAATGGTGTCCATCATGGTGTACATGGATATCATATACGATGGGCATACGTGTCACATCCTACAATAATGAGCACACCAATTGTTAACTGGGAAAAGTATCCTATCTGCTATAGTATAATGTGTGTAGTACAAAGTATGTAGGATACTAAATTCTTACATTTTTATTCATCATAATCAGGTATCACAAAAAATAAGGCTCATTTCATTTTCCAGGTTCAATGTTTAAGTTCAAGCTCGGTTTTCCCGACAGATTAAAGACCTTACGATGAATATTGATGAGTTATTAAACCATATGCACGAAAACATTAATGAACCAGTTCTTTCATTTGGCATCTCCACTTTAGAGGGTGGCTAAACTTGTTGATTTTAGAATATTACCTGCATTGCCTGGAGACACCCAGCGATTGTGACTCAACAAGCCGTAGAAGAGAACTATCAAGCGCCTCAACAAGCAACCGATCAAGATATTTCTTAACGATCGCATAGAAATCAAGCTGCCCTCCGTACGACATAAAGCTAACTGAATCCTCAATAAACGACCTCACAATCCTACAACAGTCTGGAACCGTAGACGAGAATGGTGCGACAAAAGGAAATGCCGGTATAATATCCGATGTCTGTATCTGAAACGATAGCACATTCATCGAGTACTCGTACTCCTTCTTCATCAACATCTGCTCAAACTTATCAGCAGCCAACGCTTCCGATATCTGCCTCCTACAATCATTGAGCAGCAAATCATGATACTTATCCCGGTGCTTGCTCAACACATCGAGCAACGGTTCCACGGTGTACCCATATCTCCGCAAAGTGACACCCAACAGACTCACATAATCCTTGATCAACAGCAAGTGATTCGCAGTCATCATCCTAGAAAATTGATCCTCAAGAACTGACACCATCTTCGCCACCGCCAACTCCCACAGAGAATCCACGTCCGCCCTCATCACCAGCCCCCCTCCGGTCCTCAGGATCCGATCCTCAACGATGAAAAATCCCGCGATCTGCGCAAAAAAGGTCTGATGCGACTCGAGAAAAGGCGTCATCGACGAGACCTGAAAGTCCGAAGTCAGCTGCAGCTTCCTGTTCTCGAAATAATACTTCTTGAACCTCTCCTTCAGCCAAGGGTTTGGTGAATGTGGTACGCCCGGTACAACGGAGTGAGATCGATGTCGGAGTTGACTTCGTCGTCGGCATCATCGTCATCCTCGTCCAAAGCGTAGATCAGGTCTCTGGAGCTGAGCCTGGACTGCTCCTCCGCCTGCCGCTGCTTGATCCTGAGGTCCTCCTCCCTCTGCCTCGCCGCCGAGGCCCGACCGATGGCGATCTGCCCCAGGTTCCTGCTCGCGACGCGGATCTGCACCATCCAGTCGGAGAACTCCTTGCCGATCTTCTTCTCGGCGTAGGCCCGTATCGCCGGGATCTGCCGCGTGAGCATCCGCCGCAGCGTCGGGAGGGGGATCTGGTCAGCGGCGAGCGCCTCCTCGATCTGATCGACGGTGCGGAGGGCGAGGTAGAGGGCGTCGGCGGCGAGGTGGTTGTTGGCGCGAGAACAGAGGGAGAGGAGGGAAAGGCATCGGAAGGCGTCGGCGTGGGCGGAGTGGAGGTTGGCGGAGAGGGAGGAGGCGAGGAGGAAGGCGTCAAGGGAGGAGAGAAGGGGGCCGGCGGCGGACTGGAGGGCGGAGTTAGAGGCGGAGATGGAGTGCTTGAGGGCGTCGACCTCGGAGAGGAGGGAGCGGAGGTCGTCGACGGCGCGGATGAAGTCCTGGTAGTGGGCCTTGCAGACGGACTCGATCTCGGACTCCTTGGAGCGGGCGAATAGGCGGAGGTTGTGGAGGAGGGAGTCGGGGCGGGACTGGGCGAAGGCGCGGCGGACGAAAGGGGCGAGGTCGTCGCCGTTCGAGATGGCGGCGGAGAGGAGGAGGAGGTCCTGCTGCTGCTGCGACTCCGGGTCGCCGGCGATTCTGGGGCGATCTTGCGGCGCATGGTGGCGGATCAGGATCCGATAAGGGAGAGAGGAGAGAAGATTTAGGGAGAAGAAGAGACTTGAGAAAGACTTGGGGGAGCTAATGACGGAAACAGCTTTGGTCGAGGGACGTGGAGAGCGGAGGCGGGTGCGGGTCCTTTTGTAAGGAGCTGACTGAAGTGAAAACCGATTCGTTTGGTGTAATTAGGATTTTATTTACTAGATTACCACTAGGCCATAAAATCGAGCGGGGAAAAAAAGAGAGAGAGAAGAGAGGAGGAAGAAGAAGAAGGGGACAGATGGGGAGGGAAGAGAGAAGGAGGAGGGGCAAGCGGGGGAGGGCTGCTGAAAGAGAAGAGATGGCGTCTCTCTCTGATTCTCTCTCTTTGAACGGCAAATAGACAGATAAAGTTGAATGAGAGAAACTTCGCTTCCCTCGATTTGATTAAAAAGAAAAGAAAAAATTCGAAAGGAAAAATTGAAGAACATTTGCTGATATTCTTTTTATTGTACATGAATATAAAAAGCATTTTAAGTTTGAAAATTTGGAAAAGACATAATTTTTTTTCTTCTTACAGAAACTGATAAATGTTCTTTCTCATTGTGCTAACTATTAAGGGCTGAAGCGAGTGGGTCGGTGGTGGTAGTTTGTTATTACCGAGCCCACACTAAGGGGCTGATCCAAGCAGAATGGACCCAAATATGCATCGAATCTACAGTATTGCGATCGGGCCTGTAACGTCTGTTGTTTCATTTGGGCTCCTTTGAGCCAATTTCAGAATGAATATAAATTCTTAATCTCATAAAACTAGCATAAACTTTTCCCTTGTTTCAAAAAACTATCATAGATTTTGAAAATTACAATAAACTACAATGAACATATCTTTCCATGGTAGTGTTTGAAAATTCCAATGGTTTTTTTGAAAATTCATGGTAATTCTTGTATTTTAAAAGTTTTTGATAGTTTTTTGAAACGAGTGAAAAATCATGCAGTTTTGAAATTGAGTCATATAAATTGGGAGAATACATAATACCAACAAAAACCTCATCGCATACACACAGACATCAAAACTCAACACTTACATTAATAGCATAAGCGAGGGAACCAAACATTCCATAAAATTCTACAAGAGGAGGATACTATATGCAACTCAGCCAAGAAGAACAGTATATTGACAAAAAAATATCCAGAATCAGCTGCCATAATTTGTGAAATTTATGCAAACAGCACCGTGGCTATCTCTCGACTTCCACTTGAAGTTCACTTGGACAAGATGGCCTTGCATTTTTGTACCTGACCACATTTCTCCCCACTTCATTTTGAGCTTTGATCTTTTGGGGCTGTTTAGTTGTTGGAAAACATAAAACGCGGTGGGCCCCCACATGTCAGTTTCTGGTGTTTTCGGAATAAGACGCTCCGAAATCAGATATCACACTATACACGCCAAAAACTAATATAGAGGCTGTGTTTTTCCCTCAGCTATCACAGCAGACAAACAGATTTATGGAAGGAAATCGGTGTACGACCCATGTCAAGAGTAAAAAAGTAAGTTTTCTACCAACTTTCAGGACAAACAAATAGCCTCTTTAGAAAAAAACATCACCTGCCCTCTTTGCACTTCAGTTTTTCCGAGTGCAAAACTAAGCCATCTTCGAGAGCATGGGCTGTAAAAATCATAACAAAATAAGAACAGTTGCCAAAACGAATTCTGTGAATTGTTAGCTTACCAATTTCTGACTCCAACTTAAAAGTATGGAAAAATAGGATCCATGTAGCTGACTGCAAATTTTATTAGAGGCTTTGTTATTGTTGTTGCAATTTCTAGAACTGTCTCAGATGTCATGCATTTTACTGTCATGAGCTTGATTGACATCTATTTAGGAATATATTTAGACAGTGTGCAAGAAACATACAAACAGTGTTACAATGAACCTCAGTTTTCCCTTTTGTAATCTGCAGCTAATAGTTCAGCTATGCCACCAAGTGCAACCTGCAAAGTATGAATCCATCAATCAGAAAGTTTGTGCAACGATCCCACTCAAGATCGTGACACTTGTCTATCCAGACTCAAGGGGACCCGTGACCACTTTCTCGTTCAATTCGAATTTCAAGCGAGTCAGGTAGTTAGAAAAAGAGATAAACCCGATTATAAGAGAATAGTGCCGTTTCCAAGACAAAAATATATATCCAATTGTATTACAGGACAATAATTACTTGATCCAATTGATGCAAAGAGCTAGAGAAGGAAAAATGAAAGGGGAAAGAGAGAACAATTGCTCCAACTATATCATACAACTCATGAACCAGCCACACGCTTTAATATTAGAAAGAGAACTCTTGAATATATCAATCAAATTTAGACAAAACAAAATCTGTATCTCTGATTAGAAGTTATCATCATTTCTATTAATGAAACAAATTGTAATCAATAGCCAAGAAATTCTGAATATCAGCCCAGCATCTGAGACTTGAGCTCTCCCATATGAACTAAAAAACATATGACAACATACACAACAAATTTACTCTCCAAAAGTTGCGTTGTCTGCGAATATACAGATCAAGTCAGAGACTAAACTAAACAAAGGTTAGTCGAAAGAATTGAGGTTAGTTCCTTCTGCATCAGAAGCTGTGTATTGAAGAAGAGTGCATACTCTGCTCCATTAAAATCGTATAAACTGTATCATCTCTTCCAGAAGAGAATCTATGTAAGAGTGTTCTTTCCTTGGTCTTTCGTCACGTCTATAATTAATCATCTCCATCCATCTCTTGGTCTGCTGATGGAGGTCTAACAGATTCAAACCGGCTGGGCCCTTAATGTCCTCGCTTTCTTCACCTGACTCACTTTCTTCAATATCCTCATCCTTCGAGTCACTGACCTTCGAAGAAATCATTGCAAGGCTTTTAACCATCCATTCAGGGCATTCGTCCTCATCCCCATATATTATCTTCCCATTACTGTCCTTCAGCGGATTCAGAATAGCAGGGGACTTGGATGTTGTGCAGGAACACTCTGGTAAAGGGTGAGAAAGAAATGATGAGGGTTTGCACTGTAGAGCTGTCGCAATGAAACCATCAATGCCGAGGCTCCTGTTAAGATGATTCCTCACTGCTCTCGTCCAATTGCGGCTTGGATGGTAGAGGTTATCACGGATGGTATCGAAGTGCTGAGAAAGGGCTTTCCTGGTGAAAGAACAAGAAAAAGTTATGACACGAAATAAACATAATGCAACTCATTGTTTTTAATACATTAGCATATGTCACTTAATGAGAGGAACTTGGGTCAGTGGAAAAGTGCTTTGTAGTGATGAGAGAGATCACAAGTTCAATGCAGCCTACCAACTTCTTTAAAAAGCTCTATCCATTGTGGGGAGTAGGCAGGATTTATCCCCTTCTCATTTACTCCCTCACTCCCAAAAAAAAAAAAAAAAAGTAAAAATAAAATAAGAGAAAGGGAACAAAATACATTGTGTCTACATAAAGAGAAGGTTGTCACTGCCAGAAAACCATGATACGTAGACACTTCTCCCAAGCAAAAATTGGAGTGTTTGACACGCGCAGACACAACATGCGTATTCATCTATGTCGGACGCATACAAATGTGTAAATTGTTATTTACTTCAAAAAAATCTGTAAATATGTATATTATATCTTTGACAAAAGTTAACTATTTTGTAAATCATTTGACGAAAATTAAGTTCTTTTGCATATTAATATTAACCTAATACATATAATTCTTAGTCAAATATGCATATATTTAGAAGAAATTTGCACATTCAGCCCTGTCCCAGTGTATAGATTTTGAATAATTGTCGTGTCCGACGCCTTGTGTCTGTGATGAAATAAGACGCTCGTGTCTCTCTTCAAATCATAGAAGAAAACAAGCATAATGTAAGTTATTGTGTTTAAACGCCAAAATGAATCGTCTGTATGTTCTTGCTGGCTGCACTATTTGACATTATGATATTTTATAATAAGCAACTGTGTGTGTTTTGATGTTCCGTGTCCATTTAATACATAAAATAAATATTTTAAATTTCCTGATATGATATTACTGCCTTTCTTAACATGCATGCGCGAACGTGCACACACAGAGTAAGGTATCTCAGTCGCCAAGTGTGATGTTATTTGAAATTCCAGAAGGAAACACATGTACTGATACTGATTCACGAGTTTTTATATATTTGATCATTTTTCAAACTTACACGGCCTGATCCAAGTTTACCTGTTCTATTTCATGTCCTGCTTTGATCCTATGATGGAAGTCACATCTATTTTATTTTTCCAAACCATCTCTTAAATGGACTCTCCCCTCTTCCTTGTGAAAGAGATCTCCACAAACAAACAAACAAAAAAAATAAGAAAAATGACAATTCGATTTATTTCTACAAGTATCCCAAAATATCAAAAAGCTCCATTTGTAGAGCTATTCATGAAATGTCTCCATTTGTGGAGTTATTCATGAAATGTCGCTAAATAAACTACTTTTATTTAATTCCACATGGATTGTATGCACCCTTACTAGCAAACAAAGTGATAGCACCAAGCGGATCTTTCAGGACCACAAGCCGATCTTTCAGGACCACAAGCCTTGTCCAGACAATATGGCGCAAACCTTTTATGAATGCTTCTTCGCCAATCATATTAGGGGCTGGGTATCAGTCTGATGTGACATTAACATAAATGGGTAATATCAGAGGAAGACTAATGTCATGGTTTGAGCATATGATATGATAGCATGTAATCTAAACATCAATGTTCAACCTTCATCCAAGCTCGGTTCTGACATGTTGATTTTATGTTGGGTGAAGAAATATTGAATATCAACAGTTCCACTTCCAAATAACATTAACATTATTTATTAAGAAAAAATTTCGAAGCATGTGGGTAACAAGATTGTGGAAATGCATCAACAAGACAAATCAGTTGTATGTATGAGCTATAATTCTGAAGATAATATTCATTGTTTTTTTTTCCTTCTGTGTCTATTACCATAAAGGATGTATTAGAATTTGAATTGCTCAGCTGTCTAGTAATACCCAGTGAAATGCCTCTTGAAGAAAAGGGCAAGAAGCCAAACACACAGCACAGAACTAATAAGATGGTCAAAAAGAACAAAAATGAAAATGTGGAATTCAAAAGGTGAAGTCATTACCTATCAGGGCGAAAAGTTCTACTGGAGGCCGCTTGGTAAAGACGGTGGCCCATGACAAGCTTGAAAAATCAGGCCACCCAATTCCATCACTGACATGGTTCAAAGACTCGGCCGAGTCGGAGACGAGTTGGCCGAGTCGTATCTGTCTCGGCCCACTCCGAGACGAGTCCGAGTCACGAGTCAGTCGACTCAACTCAGAGGAGACTTACTAGACCGAGAATCGGAATTGACTCGGTCGATTCGGCATTATGATGATAATTTTGCGCCTCATCGCAATCAATATGGAAATAACTATATTAGTATGTATTTATGAATGTAGTTTGTTCAATTTACTATATTGTGTATGTATTTGATATGCTTTTACGGACGACGCGTGTATTTATACTTTCGCTTTATATTTAGTGTGCTAGGTGATATTTTGGACATGTGATATATGAATGTGGATGTCTACTTTTTTTAAGATTTATCGTGATTTTTTCAGAATTTTTTAGCTTTCTATGTAGCGTTTTGCGCGTATCGCCCGATACCGATCCGAGTCACCGAGACCGATCCGTCTCAGTGCCCGCGAGTTGACGGCCGAGACCGCGACTGTGAACCATGATCACTGTGAAAGCCAGGAAAGAACGCATCGGCTTCAACAGAAACATAATAATCAAGAGCATCCCAAAGCAACTGATGTGCTTGCATTCTTAGATCCATAGGCGAAGGGTCTGGCTCTGTGTCAGTGTCCACCACCCAGCCATACCAACCTTGATGCTCATGAGTGTAGAAGGGCCTTGCAGGAGGTGGAGGAAGGGGCCTGGCCGAGGCCCATCTCTATTCCATTCTTCTAGCAATTGCGCTCCACTTTTAACTGGTGGAGATTGAGGAACACTCGAAGGAAGAGAATATTCTGGTCCAACCAAGTCTGACAACTCCTTCCTACTGGATAAAGAGGTGCGATCTACCAAATTTGTGTACATAGCACGCAAGGGTACAAGAGCTCTTTGCCCACCGAATATCTCCGAACCGGCAAAGTATATTATTGTGTTTTGAGGATATCCCATCGCCCTAAGGAGAAGTCCGACCTGAGCTATCATGAGAATGTAATCAAGAAGAACTCTAATAAATGCATCTTAATTACCTGAACTGAACTTCAAACAGAAGATTAGAATTATTTAACATTAAGTCCTATTAGGGCTTTGTTTGGAACTGGGCTTCAAGCAGAAGGGGATGGGATTAATGAAAATTGGGCCAAAATTCTATTCTCAGGAGTGTTCAGAAAGTGGGTTTAGGAAAATGAAATGGAATTATGGAACGTGGAACCACCCCGTTCTTCCACGTGGAACTAAGTTTATATATTTGAGTTCCTAACGGACAAGATAAAAACTGAAGGAGATTGGACCTTCTAATAACTTTTTTGTTTCTCTTTTACCTTTCCACTAAGATTTGTAGATCAAGCAAACACCTTGGAGACACAAAAGAGGGAGGTGTTTGTTGGATACGGCAGATCCGGCTGAATTTTCAGGAAAACAGTTACAGTTCCAGTGCGTTTCAGAAATTAATGTGATATTAGCTATCATATTGTTCAAGTTTTCATTACATATTAATTTAAACTTCACATATTAGGAAAAACTGTGAAATGTTCAAATAAATATTTAATATTAGAAACTTTTAATGTTTACACCACCAATATTAAAAGTCCGATATCCCGATTAGAACCGCTTGGAATTGCCGAAACTAACAATATCTAGTAGATCAGACACATACAATACCGATACTAGCATCAAGATTTCAAACCTTGCTTTCAACTTTCTCTCTCCTTGCCAAATTCCAATTCCCAATTACCAAGCATAGTTAAGTGCAGGATGTAATGGGTATGTGAATAAAACAATAATTTCCAAGTCATCAATTTATTACTAATTTCTAGGAATCACTACTTGCCAAATTCTTCATGAGTTAAATGACCACTTTCCCAATTCCCTTCAAAAGTCAATTCCCAAAATGCCCTCAAGTCAACAATAATTACAAGCTTCACAATCAACTCTTTAACTTTAGCATAATTGTAGGGATTTTTAAGATACATAAAAATATACTAGGAGACTTTAAACTTGAACAATTGCATTATCATATGACCAAACATCAGAAGAAAAAAAATACTTAAAGAAGTTATGGCTCTATAGGCCAACATTAAATTAGTTTGTTGAAGACTTGAAAATAACTTAACAGGGAGATACATGAACTAATCACCTCTTCAGGCATGAGAGGGCATGAGCCGTTTTTCCTTCGAGCTACTGAGTCAATGTTAAGTTCTTCATGAACAATCCCATGTTTGATCATCTGCTTCCTTTATATTGTATTAGTTCAGTGTGCACATCCTAACAACCCGTTAAGAAATAAACCAACTGAGAGATAGCAATATCTAAATTACATAGAAAAGAAAAAAAACATAAAATAAAGGAAATTCAGTCTAGTCATCCTTAATTATCAACCTGGAAAAGCTCAGCACAGCCATGAAATGCCAAGGTGTCTCTTATGAGACCAGGATGATATGCAAGATAAGGACGGCCAAATGCATGTAATCTGTAAATAATTTCAAAAGTGAGATAAGTAGCCTAATATTCATCATCTAAGAGAAAAATATAGGGTAAGAAGACAGACACCACAACAACCGCATGGTTGTTATCTGCTAAAGTTCGTCAGAAGCAGGCGAGTTCTCAAAGTAAAACCCAGAGCAACAATGAATTATGTAAGACATGAGAAATATCACACTATTACATGCTATATAACAGAGAAAGCTGATTGAGCACTAAATGCGACTATGTTGGTTAACTAGCACACAATCATAAATTCAACATAAAAAGGAAAAAGTCAATTGGTAGTTAAAATTCATATTCAGGGGGCAGGATATGCTGCTAACTTTTGAAAAAAAAAAACATATATAGAAGCAATATAGTATTTAGAATTCATAAGTGTATATCATAGCAGACAATAAATCAAACATGAAGAGGCAATAACTAAAAGATACAGCAATAATATAATAAGTAATATAAATACTTAAAATCAAAAGTACAGAATGAAAATTATGAAATTTGCGTGTACAATATTCACAAGTGGTTCATAAATAATTTGAGAATATTGAGAATATTTTCATTAGGCCCCTGAAAGAATTGATGAGTCAAGATTCAGAGAATAATTCAACTAAAAGAGGGAGGTCATGAATCGTCAAATTCTTCATCAACTCAAGAGAATCTGTGCATGTTCTTCTAAAGGCAAAGTGCTTTGTTTTGTCAGGAAGTGTTGCTGATAATAACATAATCATAGCTGAGATAGTACCTGGCTACTATTTGATTCCCAAGCACTTGAATTTCTTGGCGTAACTGCAGGGCATGAAAAGCAACCCTGCATCTGAGTCGCTGATACTCGACCATGCTAGATGGAAGGACTGACTACAACAATAGCGGAAAAGAGGATCAGAAACTCCCAAAAAGAATAAGTCTCAGTTAAATGCACATACATTGGATTAACATTTTTTTTAAATAAGCTGTGAATTAAATACTCCTTAGATCATAACATGTGAGCAACAACTTTGAGGCAACAATTATGGTTCCTACTTCCATCTTCAATCCTGCTGTGTAATGACTGCCATTGGAAACTTGCCAAAAAAAAGAGACAAATTTTAAAAAAATAATTGGATATTATAGAATACCATTCATTAACTTGAATAGAATTCTGAATTTGTCTGGAGTCAAGTGATGAGAGGATCAAATAGATAAAGTTATTCATTCTTTCTTTTCAACAGTTTTGTCAGTTATTTCTATTCTTTCTTTCTTTTCATCAATTTGTCAAAAAAGTTATAATTAGGGAACTTGATTTTCCAGTTTGCTTTTTTGCTTGTTTTGTTCTTGGAGATCAATGTCATTCCTTATAGAAAATTATATCATTTTAGCTATTTGTCTGCACTTCAGAAATAGGCTGAGGTTTTCAAGTTTGAGGCCCATCCTTTATCTCAAAAAAAAAAAAAAATGTTTGCACTCTTTCGTGAAAGACCCAAGAGTCAAACTCACTCTTTTTAATATCGTATAGATAGATATAAATAGCATAGATAGTGTAGGTTAAACATATTAATCATTATTATAACCAATATAGTAAAATCATGCAGGTCACATATTTTTCTTTAGTTTCAATTTATACAGGTTATAGGAAGAGCAAAAATGCAATTACAAAAGCAAAGATCAATAGGAAACCTATAAATAGTAAATCCTGAATATCAAATGTTTGTAAATCAGCAAGGAAGTTGCATATGTAAATAAATGACTACATAAGAGCCCTTGTTAGACCTGGGTCTTTACAGCAAACCTATTTTTCTCAAGATTCAGAACTCTGATGACTAAGAATTTAAGCTATATCCTATTTGAAAACTATGGATTAATAAGCTGGCAAGCAAGAATAATAAACAACTAAGTAAAATCCCACCTCAAAGCATCCACCATCAGTAATCAATAGTCTGACAACCTTTGACAATTTAAGCTTGGGTAAGACTTCTTTGATATAAACACTTGGTGACGTCGAGCGTTGAGGTGAAAATGTAGGGAACTTGGTTATCTTCCTAGCCTCCTTCAAATCATTGGGCAAGCTTTTCACAACGACTACATCATTTGAAAGTGCTGCTATGAACTGCTCTTCATTGTAAAGATATGAGAAACTCCTGAACTTGGGACTGCCAGACAGAAAGCAAGTAAATAATTGATCTATAGCATCCAACAAAAAAATGTATGAAGAATAAATATGACCGAACCTGATTCCTTTCGAGCGAAGACTTTGTTGAAGTTCTGGAACAACAAGGGTAGCATTTAAAAGCTGGAAATTGCAACAAGATCACAGATCTAAAAAGAAGAAGAAAACATTTATAAAATTTCTAAATAAAGAACCAATAACTAAACCAAAGCTTTAACAACAATGTTTTTAAAAAAATCATAAGATGAAATGTGAACTTACTGACGATCTGATCTTGTCAAATCCACCATGTATATTTGCATAGATGAAGCCATTATGCTCATTTTGAACTGTAAATGGGAAAACACAACGTGAATAAAAACATGCTACTGAAATCTCGTGAAAGGGGAAAATGTTTAAAGTAGCTAGAGCAAATTTCAAGCACTTCAAGATATAGGCAATTGAAAAAGAGAGCATGTCTCCTGCTTCAAATCCAAAACTTTATCCTATGCAAAATTATTTTATTATAGCTTATAAACTGAGGCTACTTCATAAGATGCATAGAAGATATTTTCTCAGTGTAATACACAAGGAAATTATGATCATTGGAACCATAACGGACATTTAGCTGCTTATTCAGTGTTTCTACAACCAACTGCATAAAGATCAGAAACACTACTCATGCATTGTAAAGAAAAAGTCTAGTATGGACAGAGTGTATGCTAGTTGTAGAAGGAAGTTGACATGGCCACATCATCTATGAGAATGGGATCAGTTCAAAACTGTAATATCTCAGAAACAGAATTCAATCTAAGATGCTAATAAATGAAGAACTCCTAAATGCTCCCGACTAGTCGAGAGAATGGAAAACTAAATCTTAGACAACAACATGCAGCATTTTACCAAAGCAGGTCAAATGAATGTCTTAAAGTGATGTGGGCATCTAGCCATGGCGCGTGAACCGAAGTCACGCAACTCAAGTTTGATTCGAGCAATTCAAGAATTTTCATGTACTTTTCTTTTATTTTTTGTTTTATTGGTAGTTGTATTTTCTTTTAAATTTTAGTACCACATCGATTGGATTGGAGAACTCAAAACTTGTAAGGCCTATAAGTACAGGCCAAGTATTTTTATGAAATAATGAAGAAATTCTGATTAGAAAATATTTGCGTGAGATTTGTTTGATCTCATAATGTTAGGATTAATTCCTATTCTCCCTTATAAAAAAAACCCTACGCTCAATATTGTTTCCTCCTTTTCTCTCTCCTTTTCAGCCGCCGCCATCTTCCTTGTTCTTTTTCTCTCTCTCAATCTCTCTCTAATTTTCTCTCCTCGCCTCAGCCTCCAACCGCACGAGGTCCGCCACCTTCCTCCGTCAACATCGGCTCGACTACTCACGTCGACGACCATCCAAGCAACTACCGCCTTCATCGTCGACATAGCATCACCTGCACCCAATCCCGCCCTCATCTCCTCCATCCTCTCGAAGGCAATCCAGCCTTGTCGCCGACTCCTATCCATCGTCATCACCAGCCACCCGAACGTCGCCGCCGTCCACGGTTGTGCCCTCCTCTCGTTCTGCCACCTGAAACATAAAGAAGAAGAGAGGAGTGCTTTCAGGTTTGGAGTGCACACACCCGACCCGCATCCATATTTAAAAGGAAAAATGGCAAATGGGTTTAAATGTGGATATGCGTGCTACAGTAATCCCATCCGAACCCGCCAAACTACAGTAACGGGTACTACAGTCCAGAAGCAGACATGTTAGTGCATGGTTTGTTTTCAGGCGTAACTCTCACCACTAGTGACGATTCAAGTGATTTTCGAACCGTTATGATCGTGACGAGATCTATGCACTGACATCCTCTACAAGTCGCTGCAATAGGTAATTTTTCTTAACACGGTCAATTTATTTGTGAGTTGATATCTGTCTCTATTATTTTATCGATTATATCTGCTGTCACAAATACTGTGAGAGTGTGAGTTCTGTTAACCCTATGATTGCTAGTCATATTACAACTTGCCATCATAACGAGTAGTTGCATCACTTTATTTTAGAATAAGAACGGTAACATTGTACTTGCACATTTTGTTAAATCCATCTGTTGCATTATTTGTTATAACTATTTTCTACTCAGGATCGTATCTATCCCTGATTTCTGATTTACACGCTTCACCGTTTCAAATCATTTTGGTATCAGAGCATGGTTAGGATAAGATCTGCATCACATAGGCATTTGCTAGAAATTTTTACTGCTTTCTTGTATTTAATATTGCATTTAGATTTGCATCTCTTCATCCTCATTTAGGTTTTGTGTAGTGCATGCCCAACCGTAGTGGTCACATATATCTGTTAGGAGAGTCTAGCAAATCTCGCACTACCTCAATGGCTCCCCAACATATTGCAGTAATGTTCGCTGAGATAAATACTAAGCGAGAAGCCTTTAAGACATTCGACGAAAGGCTGACCAAAATAGAAGCCACGCGTGAACCACCTGAGTCACTCACGGGTGATCAACCTCACCGAGAAACAACCGACGTAATAATACCGATAATCCATCCAATCATGATGCTTAATATCTAAAAAGCATCAAGATCGATGTCCCCAACTTTGATGGACGTCACGAACCACAACTTTTCATAGACTGGACACTCCAACTAGATAGTACTTTACTTGGTACGAACTCATTGAGTCTAGAAAAGTTAAGTACGTTGCAATGAAATTGTCTGACCAAGCTAGTCAGTATTGGACAAACCTAGAAAACAGGCATGCAGCCCGTGGTCAACCACTGATTGACACATGAGCCAGGATGAAGAAAGAGCTAGAAACAAAGTATGTACCACCATCGTTTAGTGCCCGTCTCATGGACAATTGGTATCAATACACTCAATGCAACAAATCTGCAAAGGAGTATATCGAGAAATTCGATGAATTCCTCATCAGATACAATACCCTCCATAAGAAAAGTGAAAATCAAATTCTTTTTAGATTCAAAGTCAGTCTTAGAGATGACCTACGAACTGAATTGTTCGCTAGAAGAGTCAATGAGTTAGAGACAGTGTATGCGTTTGTCCAAGATCTTGATTCTGCTAGGACCAATCACACCTCCAAGAGTCATGATTACAGGGTCTCAGTGTCTAGACATTCCCCATCTCCCTAACCCAATAGGTCTAATACCCAACTCCATCACAAAAGGATGACATCTAGGGTAAGAGTCTTAAACGGGACAACAGAAACAAGTACCCTAAGTCCTTCAAAGTTAGTTCACAACAAGTGCTACAAATGTCAAGGTTACATACACTTAACTGCCAGTTGTTCTAGTCTCGTCAGAATCACCATTATATACATGGAACACCAAGCGAAGCCACTGACTCAGACTCTAATGTGTACATCTTTAAGGGAGAATATTCAGAAACTGATGAAGACCCACAAATGATGATGTTGATCTCAATTGTATTAATCAAACATCATCAACTCACTTGTTTGTTGTTAAATGTGTCACCTCCCCACTAGCTGAAAAAGACGATTGGAGAAAAAGTGACATCTTCCATATGTTCACCAAAATTGGAGATAAGAGTTGTAAAGTAATCGTGGATAGTGAAAATTGTATCAACGATCGTCCAAATCGCTCGAATATCTTGGATTAGAGATTGTACCCCACCCCCACCATTTAAAATTCTTGGATTGACTCCACGGCACTTGAGGTTAAACAACGATGTCTTATCCAAGTCAATTTCAATCATCACCAAGATAATATCTGGTGTGATGTGATTACCATGAATGTGGGACAAGTCATATTAGGTAGACCATGATTGTTCGATAAAAATATCACTATTTACGATCGATCCAACATATGTCAATTTGAGTATGAGAGTAAGCAGATTAAGTTACAACTCTTGAAACTCAAGACTGGACAGCCTAAGCAGACTTCCACTTTGGCTTTGCTGTCAAACCCCATCTTCTTCATCTCTTATTGCTATTGTTCTCTCTCCATCTCCCACTAGTCATGCATACCATGTCCGCAAATCGCTTTCTCTTACTGCCGACACCATCCCATTATAAAGTATTCAAGTCTGCACCTGCATTTTCTCATAAACAAATACACAAACTACACAAAGAGATCAGTGATGAAAATAAATAGAGCAATGTGAAGCCTACACTACGAACTAATAGTAGAAAAATATTTAAAATTTTTAATGTAGGCGATTATGTTATGGTTCGAATTTATTCATAACAGTTCTTCAAGAACTGTTAAGATGTTGCATGTCCACAGTGTTGGACCTTCAAGATCTTGAATAAACTGAATTGCAATACTTATGTTATAAATCTTTTTAGAGATTATGACATTAGTTGTACTTTCAATGTTAATGATCTAGTGGATTACAAGAGTTTGATTGTAACTCATTCGCTGTTAAGCCTTCCCCTAAGTCATTCTCTGAGAGACCCCCACTTACCCTACTCCCAGATACTCATCCCATTACAGCAGAGAAGTAGATAAAAATTTAAACGATGAGACTATCACTACCAAAGCTGATGAAACTCACATGTACTTGGACCGCCGTAAAGAAAAAACACTTACTATTGATTCACAGCTAGATTGAGGTGATTTGCAGCGGACTGATCTAGTACAGTAGGGGAGCACTATTCCACCTGACTCGACGGGATGGAGTCTTCTCTCACCCCGGGAGAATGATGCGGGCATCCAGCCATGGCGCGTGAACCGAAGAAGACGAAGTCACGTAACTCAAGTTTGATTCGAGCAATTCAAGGATTTTCGTGTAGTTTTCTTTTTCTTTTTAATTTTTATTAGTAGTTAAATTTTTTTTTAATTTAGTACCACATCGACTGTGATTTGGAAACTCAAAACTTGTAAGGCCTATAAATACAGGTCAAGCATTCTTATTTGGAATAATGAAGAAATTTTTATCAGAAATTGTGAGATTTGTTTTATCTCATAATGTTTAGGATTAATTCCTAATCTCCATTAAAGAAAACCCTACCCTCAATATTGTTTCCTCTTTTTCTTTCTCCTCTCTTAGCCACCATCATCTTCCCTTGTTCTTCTTTCTCTCTCAATCTCTCTTATTTTCTCTTCCTCTCTTTTTCACCTTCGCCTCCAGCCGGACACGAGGTCCGCCACCTTCCTCCGTCAACATCGACTTGACTACTCACGTCGACGACCATCCAAGCAACTACCGCCTTCATCGTCAACATAGCATCACCTGCACCCGATCCCGCCCTCATCTCCTCCATCCTCTCGAAGGCAATCCAGCTCTGTCGTCGACTCATCTCCATCGTCATCACCAGACACCTGAACGTCGCAGTCGTCCTCTGTTGTACTGCCCTCCTCTCGTTCTGGCACCTTCAACGGAAAGAAAAAGAAGATAGGAGTGCTTTCGGGTTTGGACTGCAAACACACCCGACCCGCACCCATATTTAAAAAGAAAAAAGGGCAAACAAGTTTAAGTTGTGGATCCGCGTGATACAGTAATCCCATCCGAACCCGCCAAGCTATAGTAACGGGAGCTACAGTCCAGAAGCAGACCCATAAGTCGATGGTTTTATTTTCGAGCGTAACTCTCATACTGGTGCCTGATGCAGGTGATTTTCGAACCGTTGTGATCGTGACGATGAGACCTATACATCGACATCCCCTACAAGTCACTGAGACCTCTATGATACTCAATAGGTAATTTTCTTTAATACGGTCAATTTATTTGTGAGTTAATATCTGCCTCTATTATTTTGTCAATTACATCTGATGCCACAAATATTGTGAAACTGTGAGATTCCATTAACCCTGTGATTGCTGGTAAAATGTGTTGATTTTACAACTTGTCATCATAACGAGTAGTTGCATCACTTTATTTTAGATTGAGAATGGTAACACCACGTTGCACGTTCTGTTAAATTCATCTGTTGCAATATTTGTTTTAACTATTTTCCTACCTAAGATCGTATTGTTGGTGAAACGTTGTGAAGTTTTGTTCTATCACTAACACACGCTTCACTGTTTCATATCATAAAGACTACAGACCGCCAAAATTCGATATCAAAATCAGAACAACAATGTGTGGGAAAATTCATGCTAGGTCATTCTTGGCTTGATTAGAGATGAAATAATGACAGATATTATAGGATATCCCTTTACGCCATAAATCCACTCACAGATGGTTTACCGAGCTATTAAATTCATCGGTTGCCTGTAGGCAACTTACAATTCTGTGAAAAATGCAAATCACCTTATAATGACAAGGTTCAGATATCTCAGGAAATTGGAAAGAAATCAATGATGATTTGATCACTATATTTATTGATCAAATAATCTGCAGTTCTAATGTATCGATTATTGAGCTTACAGTAAGTAAATGTGTCAAGTGTATATAATGATACAAGAAAATGCAAATGTCTTTAAGCAAGTTACCTGGGAAGTTATTTCTAGGAATAGCTTAAGGTTGGAGGACAGCCAGAGTGCTCACAGGACCCCATAACCTTCTAACCCCGAGCTTCTGTAATACCATATTACGGAAACATATAATCAAATACCATTTCATAGAAATAATCTATATATCAAAGTTAGGTTTACCTGCCCAATTGGATAGAAGTCATCAAGTGTCAGGTGGTAATGTATCAAGTCCCCATTTGAATAATTCGCAAGAAGAAGATGAACCAACAAAGACACTACAGAGAAAGAGAACCCGACAAGCGCGGCCAACTTGAACTTGCTTTTAAGGATCATCTTAATTAATTCTATCACTTCAAAACCTAGAAGGAAAAAATACATAATTTCAGTTATGTACAGATAGAGGATCCTATAAGAAGTCTTCAGCAAACACATAATCGCATTGACCTCCTAAATGAGGATTTTCTCTTCTTTTTTTTTCTTTTTCAGAATAAGCTTCCTAAATCAGAATTAGCAAATAAATTGTCTTTAAAACTGTAGAGTCTGACTGAACTAGAGAACTCTCAAATTAATCAGGAACAGCTAAAAACCGCAGTCACATATAAATATTAAACAGTATCCATTTCTATAGATATTGGCTTGAAACCTGAAAATTTGTACTGAAAGTGTAAATAATCAGTAAAGAACTCATCTTTTCGTTCGTTGCTTGGAATATCCATCCCATTATAATCCAAACACCATAAAAAATACATTCTGCTGTAATTAAATTGTATTCTATGGTACTCCTCATTCGTTTATAGAAACAAAAAGAGAAAAGACCATTAAAAATATAAAATAAATACCTCGAGAAAATCTGAGATCTACGAGAACAATCGGCACCGATCATCCATCCTCGATTCGCGAAAGGGACGAAAAGAAGATTCGATCGGTAAATTCAATGTCAGGAATTGAGGAAATGAAACCCTAGAAGTTTCTTCAACGAGGAGAGCGGATTTAGAGTAGATTCTCGAGAGAAATTTATTAGCTAGGAAAATTTTGAGGAAGACGAAGAACAGGGACTTTGAGAGACGAAATTTCTAATTATAAAATTGCTTATAGTTTAATGCTGTTATTATTTCGGTGTTTTTTGCAAAATTGAATATATGATCCTCAGAAAACAGTTTAGTCCCTACAGAAGTTTCGGTTGGCATACGAAGAACTTGGAAGGTTCATATTTTGCAAATGAACCCTTATATCTAATTGTTTTGATGATTTGTGTTGGATATGGTAAATTGAACAATTTTGAAATAAAAAAGAAATGTCTAGGGTTTCCTCAATGTTTTTTCACTGGTAAGTGAAAGGAAAGAGACCAACTTGACAATCACTCTTCTTTGCTGATTTAACTTATACAAATAACCTACATACATTCTCATGTTAGAGCACTTCTATGATTGTGCTCAGGCAAAAAGCATAATGAGATTCTTGAACCAAAAATCAATTTGTCTGAAAGCTCGGGATCCTCGTGACTAAGTTTATAATCAGACACTGTAGGGTTATCACTGATGAGGATGTTTTTTGTAAGAATTTATGTGGACATCACAGTATTATCTAGACAAAAATGAATACGATAGAAGTGCTCTTATATTAGCTCTTCAGATAACATCCTATATATTTTATTAGATTCTATGTTCATGCCACTTGCTCTATTAGATTTTTAAGAGTAATTCCCCAAATTAACATCTTAATAGCGGAATTATCTACTTAATTAATATTAGCAAAGGACACCATTTGTTGAACTAACATTAGTACGCGAGATTTATCTTTGGCATATGATTACAAGAATCTTGAAATCTATATAGTGTTATGTTTTTTTTATTTTTCTACGGAAGAGTATATTGAATTTTCTGTAATTTATTCAAAAATAAAAAACTGCTGACTACATGATAGAAAAATGTCTAATCACTCTTCTTCATTGCACAGTTGTGACATTTTCCTAATCCTAACCTTTACCCACGCTAAGGACTAAAAGTTTCTAGGCTCTTTTCAGAGTTTTAAAGTGTACCTAAAGTTAGACCTGACTTCAGTTTCGAAACCGACAATTTTTGAGTTCCTCTATATGAGGAACCGGATCGGCCCGATCGGTTCTGGTTCCGATCTGGTCCAAGCCCAAGCCTTGCTGCTGCTGCTGACCCTAAAAGGTCAAAAAAAATCTGACTCTTAAAAAAAAGAAATCGGAACCGGTCCGACAGAGCCCGATTCTGGTTCGGTTTGGAACCTGGGGGAACCGGTGGCCCGGTTCGGTTTCGATTGTCGTTCCACTATTCTGATTCGATTCTCCGGTTCGAATCGAAATCGTAGTCGGGTCTACCAAATGTAAAAAATAGTCCAACACATCATATAATAAAAAACTTCTGCCCTTCTTTATAAAAGAGTCCATATTACTTTTAATAAGAAAAATCATACTAGGTTGGATGCAGGGCTGTTTGGATTCAAGGAAGCGGACAAAAGTGAGAAAGTGAGAAAGTGTCATTTTCTACTTTTACTATCCATTCAAATACTAAAAAACAGAAAACGAGAATACTCCTTTTGAACAAGCACTCGTGCATATGTTCCCCTTCTTTTGTCGATCAGATTTGGTTCCACAAAGTAGGATCCTAATTCCTATACATAAGATTCCTTTTATTGAATTTAAAGAATTTTTGTCTGAGGCTTGATGCCACATTAGAAAAAGAGAGAGAAAGCTGTCACTCAAGAAGCAAAAATCTCTTCATAATTTTAACGCTATCACTGTGATTATTAAGCTCCACAAGAATATCGTCAATATCAAATATTTGAACTTTTAGCTTTCGAAACGTAAATATCTTTTTCTTTCATTCAGTCATATCATCTCCTCGGTTAAAATAACAACGAATAAGTTTCTGCAGTAGCAAATTCCCATCTTATTTGTTAATGGCCATAATCTAGAATCAGATGCGTGTGCGTGCGAGTTGCGACCTTTAAGTTAGTTTGCTTATCTCGGCCTCCCATATTTAAACTCAAAGATGGGAACTTTCAGGTCTAAATAGACTTGTTCTTATTTCACACACGATGAAGTCTCTCTCTCTCTCTCTCTCTCTCTCTCTCTCTCTCTCTCTCTCTCTCTCTCTCTGTGCATGATATTTTCGAAAACCCAAATATCTTTGATTCCCCTTTCTCCTCTTGTGTCGATCAAAAGGTTTCAAGGGTCCCAAGGATTCCAATGAGCAGCCATTGAGCCCGAAAAGAAAAGCTCTCCCTTCTCTCTCTCCTCTCTCTCTCTCTCTCTCTGTGAAGAAGAAGGAGGAGGATATATATATATATATGGCTTCTCATTGGGAGTTGCAAGCAATAACAAGGTGAGGATGGCAATAACAAGGTGAGGATGGCTCTGTTGGAGAAGCAGGGCACGTGCAAGGCCTGTGTTCCCCCATGCATCTGCATGTGCACTCTTTCTCCACCATGGCCTCCTCTCCTCAGCTGGCACCATATGGGCATGCATGAAATCTTGTAAGTTATTTTGACCACCCCCGCCGGCCCTGAAATCATAAGATTTCTATTTCTTCATTCAGATTTATGTGATTTTTTTCTTTCAGGTTACTACTGTGAAATTTTGCATCAAGGGTTTTCTTTGCCTTGTACTAGAAGATTTTATCTACTAGTTTCATGTGTTACTCATTCATGAAATCAATCAATCATCATAGACAAAATTCATTTGCAAGCAAATGTCGAGCTTTTGTTTCCTGCTTGCACTAGAGAAATGGTATTCTTATGTATGATTATATGAAGGGGCATGCATGTAACCTGAGCCATGTAGCACACACATTTTTATTGTGGGAAACATATTTTGATTTTAATGTAGTATTGTATGTACTATTTTAGAATTTGTTATATATCGAGTTGCAGTGTCATGTCTTGTGTGCGTGTAGGAATCTCCATGCATGTCTATGCTCCTGATGATAAATCAGATTATTAATAAAACATTTTTATTCTCTAATGGATAATAGAAGTAGTGGGTGATAGACACCCATCGAATATTATTTTTTATCGGGAAAAAAATTTTCTTCAACATATATGATAATTTGTTTTGAATCTGTGACCTCTCCCATCGCTAGCAAGCAAACCCATCCATCATTCTGTTAGCAGTTCAAGTCTATCTTTCAGCATTTCCAGCATTTTGATGTTACACAAGCATACCTCCACACTTATGGGTCCTCTGATCACTACCTAGTTGGAGACATATGGGCCACATGCAAATGACTGCATAACTGTTTGCTTACCAACTAATTTTATCATTTAATTTGGTGTTTAGCGTTAATAATTAACATAACAGATGACAATGTCTGTTGAGAATAGTCCCACATCGGTTGCTTCGCGGGGGTGGGCGGGCTCCTTGACTTTATATTAATTCATGAGTCTTCTCTCTTTTTAAGGCGTCTTTTGGAGAGAGTCTTTCTCTAAGTAACATGTGATTAGAATTTGGTTCATGCACCCTCGCCCGTTATGCTTGCTCCTAGCTCTTAAGTCACGCCAAGTGAAGTCCATTTCACCGTGAGACTAGGGTCTGTTGAGAATAGTCCCACATCGATCATTCAGGGGGCCTCATTGACTATATCAGTTCATGGCTCCTCTTTTCTCCAAACGTCTTTTGGAGAGAGACTTTTCCTGAGTAATAATATCAACCCAATGAAATGTTTTAGATGCACATATAATCATGTCTTGACGCGAAGACATGTTAACTTCTGAATCTATCTATTTGAAAATTAGGTCGCGTGACGCCCAACTATGTTGTCACTATACGAGGTGGTAAAGCCTTCTACGGTTGTACAAGAACTCTAGAGTTCAAATTTCTCTCTGTCCAAATCTAAGAATGAAATAAATTTTCCTTGGGCCAACGTTGTGAAACATGAAGGATTGGGGATGTGACTGGGTCAAGTTGGCTCAAGAGGGGATCTAATCTAGTTTTTCATTGGACTTGGTTAGCTGATGGGTGAGTTTGACCCTCCTCTGATTATGGCTCACAAGAAACTTGTCACACTTGAATTTGACCCTGAAACTGTGTTTGTTTGGTTGATATAATGCCAACACATGAGAAGTAGAGTCTTGAGACATCCCAAGGATAATGAAGAAAAGAGGGTGGACCTATAGAGGATGATGTACACCAAAAACTTATGCATGTCATTTGCATTATCCTATAGATATTATGCAAAGAGGCATATAACTCTTTAATTTGATAGAGATATAAAAACCCATCTATCATTTGATGTTTCTTTTCAATGACCTTTTAAAAAGATAAGATTAACAACTTTATTTGGAAATATAATGTATCTTTTGATGCAAAAATGTAATGGAGATAATAGATTTATAAATAAGATTTAATTATCTCAAAAAAGTTAAAGCAAATCAATGGTTCTTTTTCCTAAATTTTAATAAAGCATATAATGCAAATGCTATATGGAACAAAAAAATTCCATTTCTATACGCTAGTAGCATTTTTTTGGTAAAATAAAAAGTTATAGTTATGAATGTAACAAATTGATGAATTTTTTTGAGACTTTTCATTCTTTTTTTTATTTTCTGGACCATAACAAAAATAGCCAGACTTTCTTTTTATTATTGATTAGGTAGCAAGTTCGAGACTTGACTCCGGTTTTCATCTCTCAATTCATGTCTCTGTCAGCCGCAAGGATTCGGTTCATGTGTGTGAGCCACATACATACAATAAGAGGGCCAATCACGCGTTGACACGTGAATTGAAACTCTTATTATCTCTTATAATACGTGTGTGAGTCCCACACAGATAACATATTATAAGATGATCAATACACGTGTCAATGCGTGATTAGTTCTCTTATTGTATGCGTGTGTGACTAACACACATGTGAAATGAACCCCAGAAGAGTACGTGATTTGGAGTGAAAAAAATATTGAATCACTGCGACATGAATCATTTCAATTATCAGTTCTTTGCTTATTCTGTTCACACGGAAGGAAATAAATAAAAGAGAAAGGGGTTATGAGCCAAAACACCATCTCTTCGGACCTCCACAAAGTAAGGGGTCGTTCGTAATTAAATGAAATGTATTGAATCTATGCGCTAAAAGCCATCTCTTCAAGAAAAATTCCAGAAGCCAAGAATCAAGCGAAAAAAAGCAGCAGAGAGAAAATGGCCTCGCTTCTCCACTCACCATCGCGATTCTACCTTGTTAAAATTGGGAAGAAAACGAAAAGTTCGAGCAGCAAAATGTTTGCCATATTCAGAAGCGGAGACGATGATGACACGATCTTCAAATCTGTAGTCGGTGCTGCTTCCATTCATTTCCAAGAATCTCTTCGCCCTGGTCAGTATTAATTTTTTTAAATTTTGTGGTTAAATTTTTTCAAATATTCTCTTGAACTAAGTTGTTTTAGTTGATGAGAACCTTAATGCAGAAAACCCATTAGAAAATGCTTTAAAAAGGGGTAAACTTTTTGTTGTTTCGGTGAGAAACTTGAAGCACATCATCCATTTGAGAAAATGCCCAATGGAGGAAAATGGAAATAATTTCATCTACTAATTATGTGTTGTTACAGAAAAGTAGAGAGATGAGCACAATAAAGCAGGAAGCTGGTTTGAGAAAGTGGTTGAAAGAACTGAGAAAATAATTTTGTGCATTGATTTTCTTTAGTACTAGTTTCTCCTTCAACTACAATCCCAAGTGGTGCAGTAACCAGTCTCCACTGTGCATGTCCCAACCATAAGATGTGATTCTCATTATCCCTCCATTTTAGCATCAATTGAAGCTACCTCTAAATAATTACGATTCACTCGTTTCTTAGCCTATGTTTGAGTAAATTCCAGTCATCTATCTTCTTATTTAAACTTCATTCATTCTCTGGATAAGGTGTTCGCCTGTTTGGTTAAGGGTGGAAATGAGGAAGTAAGGAACTGAGGAAGTGGTATTAGTTCCCTTTGGAACTTGAGAATTGGTTAGTAAGTTTTCTGGTGTTTGGATGTTGTTGGGAAGTGTGGTTTGAAAAATGTTATGTCTTTTCCGGTATTTGGATGATAATAGAAAGTGGAAGTGGAAAAGTTGACCACAAAGTTGACCGCAAAATAATATTAAAATAAAAATTAATTAAGAAAATAAAAAATGGATTGTAATTAGAATGCAAGTGAGATTTACATGACCAAAAAATTAACTGTTTTATGTTACAACTTATTATAAATGAGATTTACATGACCACAAAATTAACTGTAACACTCTGAAAATGAGGAAATGGTTGTGTAAAAGAGATAAGAAAAAAGGAAAAGGGTTTTCTTATTTTCCTTTTCCGGTGTTTGGATAGATACGGAAGTGAGCAATTATACTTCCTCATTTCCTTACTTCCGCCCACTTCCTTGCAACCAAACACACCCGCCCTTCTCCGCTTTAACCATTCTGCTCTGGTTCTATCAACAGCAATCTCCTCAATCACCCTATTATGATTCTAAGTAATGTAAAGGATCACTCCTAAATATTTATTGGGCATCACTGTGAATTTGTTTCTTATTTTAATTTTGCTAAACTTACATCACATACTGGTCTCTTCTTGCTCACTCTAAATCCTTTAGGTTTTAAAGTTTCCTTTTTGCTTTCTATTTAGAAATTATTCCTTCTCCACTATCATTAACTAATGTAATATCATCAGGAAAAAAAACATGCATATGGGACCTTATCCTGAATATACCTTGTATGCCTATGCAAATGCCCTGTGTGCGCGTGCGCGCGTGTGTTATGCAGTAGACGTGTAGTTTGAGTAGAGGACTGATGGGGTGATTGGTGAGACTGATAAGGAGCACAAAGGATTTCATAAAGAGGTGGTTGTTGTTGCCTAGAATTCTGTAGCAGTATAGACTAGGAAAGGAGAGAAAACCATCTATTTAAACTTTTTTTTTATTAACTCTTGTAAGTTGGAGATCTATTTACTTTTTCTATCTACATCATGCTCCTCATAACATGGAGAATCTCTATTTACTTTGTTATTGGTAATCCTTTCTTCTACATTTACTTAAATAAGTTGATTGGAAAGACAACTTGTCTATCCTCCTTTGGTCCACTCCGGCCGAACATACCAGGTAGTGCCTCTACTTTGAGTCGAGCCTTTGACGCTTGATGTGCTTAGTAGTTGGCAACAATTTCTTAGATTCAATACTTGGGAACATGCATATGTAAAAATACTATTTGATCCTTCGTTATATTTTCTTATATCACTTTATGGATGAAGTAATTAGTTCTGTGGGATCATTAAGAGACCTATTATACATAAAATAAATGATTTTCTTGATATATGTGTTTCTGTGCATGAATGTTTTTTTTATTTGTTGAGATTCTTCAAGGATGATTGGTCAAGTAACTTCAACTTGGAGTTGAAAAGGATCACTCATCGATCTTATTACATTCAAAAAATTTCAGAGTGCTACCTCTTTGTCAGAATGTCCTTTTACTTTGTGTAGATAATGTTCTGCTATTTATCTCTTGATCTGCTTCAGATGTTCTCTACCATCTATAATTAGGTGGGGTAAAGATTAGTTGATTTCCTTGTTTTGTTTTGTACTCTGATATTACCATTTAGTGAATGTTTTAGATCCCTCTTTCATCTATCCATATGCTGGATGCTTTCTTTCCTCAGTTTCAAGTCAGAAGGACATGAGGAACATCACACTGCAAAGTGGAGCTTTGGTGGTGGATACTAATAATGATGTTTTGGGAAGAGAAATTACTGAATTAAAAGAGGTACAGAGAGATCCTTAGGGATGTTGGCATCATAAAAGTGAGAGTAGATAGTTTTCTTGTGAAAATTAGGAAGTTGTCACTATTTTTTATGATTAAGTATGTTATTATAGGGATGTTTATAGGTTTTTACTTGGAAGAGCCTGAATCTAATGTATTTGCAGTTGAAATGTGAAGATTTATAATCTATTTGATGAATTATGTATTTTATTAGTGTTTTTAATGAATAATATTTTTTTAGATTTTGAGTATTTTGGTTGTAAATTCTGAAATGTCATTTGGTAATGTTGAACATTGATGTTGGTGGTGTTATGAATAGCCGGGAACGAGGAATATGTGTAACAAGTGAGAACATATTGAAAACTGCCAGATTATGATAAAAAAAAATATCAAGTACCTGAGTCCCAATAAACTACCCTCAACTTTTTAAGGAGTCTCAAATAACTACCATCAACTATATTAAGTTTCCCAAAAAACTACCATAAACTTTCTAAAAAGTCTCAAATAACTATCATCAACTTTGCATAAAATCTCAAATAACTACCATGTAGTACTACTATACATGATTCCCAAATAACTACCACAATCCTTTTAATAGACAGATATAAGAGAATTTGTGCATTCTTCACCATACCAAATACACCTATTACAGTAGTCTCGTGAACGCAGAATTCCATAATACACGTATAAATAATACAATGCCATACTTTGTTAACATTCTTGTATCTGGAAGGCACATTCTTGTATCTCCTTTTAGGTTGTTCTTTACTTCTTCTCCCTCCCCTTTGGACAGTATTCATTATTACCATCACCCCATAGAAACAGTGACAAAGAGCAAGTTAATTGTTTGAAAAATGTTGAAATGAATTCAAAGAACAAGTTAATCAAAAATTACCAGTGCCATAGCGGGTCTGTTTGGATTTAAGGAATTGGTGTGAAGTGAGGAAGTAGGAAGTAAGATTTATTTCCTTTAGGAAAAAGGGAAATGAGTAGTAAGTTTTCTGGTGTTTGGATGGTTGTTGGGAAGTGTGGTTTGGAAAATGTTTTGTCGTTTCCGGTGTTTGGATGATAATGAAAAGTGGAAATGGAAAAGTTGACCACAAAGTTGACCGCAAAATAATATTAAAATAAAAATTAATTAAGAAAATAAAAAATAGATTGTAATTAGAATGCAAGTGAGATTTACATGACCAAAAAATTAACTGTTTTATGCTATAACTTATTATAAATGAGATTTACATGACCACAAAATTAACTGTAGCACTCTTGAAGTGAGAAAATGGTTGTGTAAAAGAGAGATGAAAAAAGGAAAAGGGGGTTTTCTTATTTTCCTTTTCCGGTGTTTGGATAGATAGGGAAATGAGCAATTATACTTCCCCACTTCCTCACTTCACTCGGATTCCTTACATCCAAACACGCCCAGCATTGGTAGCAGTTGTGAATCCTCCCATCTCTTTCCCAATATTGATGCCTTGACCACCTCCCACCTCTCTGCCAATAGTGATGTCTTGCCTCTCATCAAAAGTCAGGAAATCATTTTGGATTTCGCTACCTAAATATTCTCCAGACCTAGTTGTCACATCTGGATTGCTTGCTTGTTCTGGAGATGTATTAGGAACTCTTAGCTTCTTCCTTGGTCTGCACCCTTGTTTGCACTAGGCACTCTTTCATGCTCATTTTTACAAGTCCTTGCAAGTTGCTTGCAATTCGAACATTTAATGACTTGGCCAACCTTATTAATGCAGTTCTTATTCTTTCATTCATCTACTCCTCTCTTCCTTGCTTTCTTTCTTCTTCCTGCTTGCTTTTTCTCAGATGGTGGTAGAATAGTCAAGCACTCTACTTCCTTCCATGTCGATGAGTCTGGAAGTGGGTAAATTATACCCTCATATGCAAGCTCATATTTCTCTGCATGGTACCACTCATATATCCCGATTAAATCCCACTCTTTACAATCATATTGCTTCCTATCAAGATTCAAAACACGTCTCTCTTTTCTCGCTAACTTAAAAGTTCCATCTCCAGCAAAGAGACGTGTGTTTTCTCTGGAGTCATCTATTATCTCCCTTAGCTTCTACTGAATTTTTGGCATCAACAAGATTTGAGATCTACCTGAATGCTACTCAATGTGCTTCTGCAAGAATTCTCTCTTAGTCTGGAATCTCACCATCACCATCTTCCTAATCATCTCAAACAGTGGGATCAGTGGCTTATCTCTTACTTTCAGAATATACTTGTTCCAAGTTTCACAAATATTACTACCAAAAGGTCACATTTGCCATAGCCTTCATCATTGTCATCATCCTCATCTTTGCCTCCAAAGGTATTTTCTTGCTTCTTTTATAAAAAAATCACTCCTGTATCATAGAACTCCTCACTACCTTCATCATCATCAGAAGACTCTTTATCTGATCCCTCAATGCCTTCAACATGCACTTCAACTGAAGGTTCTTTGTCTGGTCTATGAACAATGTCCTCTTTCTCAATTTCTTTCCCTGGAGCATGCTCATTTTCTGTCACCTTGTTAGCCTCACCAGGCTCCTTTCTCTGCTCATTCTCTGTCACCATGTTAGCTTCACTAGCCTTCTCAACATGCTCATCTCTGTCACCATAACAGCTACACTAGCCTCCTCTAACAATGCTCGTTTGGACTCTCAGTCTTAACAGTAATCTGGAACCAACTCTTTGAAGCCAATCCCAGGTAGCAAGTGTTCAATGTACAATACCACACACACTTTGGCATCTAAATAGTCTAGCATTAACCGAGTTGCAGCGTCACAATCTATTACCTCTAACTCTTCGTCAAAATCAGCGAGCTTCTGGTACACAAATGAAATCCTGAACTATCCCATTCTTCTTCAAATGATATCTGAGTTCAAATCAAGACCACTCGTCTGTATCAAAATCTTTTATTAAATGATTTTACCGTCAACATATTTCTTCTTCCTAACAACCTTAAAGCAACCACCATAATGAACCTCAATAGGCATTCTACAATCACAAATAAAACAAAAAATAATAGTTGACAAATAGAGAAAAGGTGGCTAACATAGTAAAACAATCACATTAATTCTATAATACAAACTTTCATCTATAGGCACTTGGATAAATATTACAAATATAGATCACACATCTCACTAATACCATGTCAATATTCTTTTGCCCAAAATTTAAGAAGCTCGTCGCGAATCTCCACTACACTCAACTCAGTAAATCATGAGGTTTTGAGGGCGAGTAGAGATGGGGTTTTGTGAGAAATAATCCCAAGTTGTTGGTAGTATTTTGATGGAGTTTCCACCAATTATCAAGGGAACTATTTGATACATTAAGGGGACTATTTGAAAATTTAAAAGTTGAAAATAGTATTCTAGAAGGAAAAAACCTAAGAAAGTTGGTGGGAGTATTGATACATTTAGCCAAACTAACATGAACACAACAATTTTAGATCTTTTAGGAATGCAATTACGTAACAAGGAGAGAAAAAAAAATCACAACAATGCAGTCGCTACGAAGTTCTACTAACCTCCGATGTAAATAAAATGTCAAGTGATGCTTGTAAGTTGAAGCCTACAAACAAAACTCAGTTTCTAGTATAAAAACCTCAACAGTCGACGCAGATGATTAAAAGACGAGCAAATATGAGTAGCAGTTTTCAACAAATCTGAACATTTCCTAAAAAAATTAACAGGAGTAGCATAACATTTGAGAGTAAATAGGCAATCATTCTTCCTCCTCTCCTTCGTTTTCTGCAATGTTGAAGTAGCGCAGCTCATAGACACTGCGGTCCTTGTTGGAAGCAATCACTCGCAGCCAGTCACGCACGTTGTGCTTCTTCAGGTACTTCTTTGTAAGGTATTTCAAATACCTGAGAACATAGGGAACAAGAACTTGCTCAAGTTTGATCTTGGCGAGAAATATACTAGGGAAAAAACAAGGGCATATAGCGCATGAGCAGAATCTAGTGCAACTTATTCTCACTGCACTAAAGAAATAGATTATTAGTTATCAATTAGTACTCTAAAAGTAAGGTTCCGTGCACAAAATCACAGATGCAGTGACATGCTAAAAAAAGACATAATACATATATTCTATAATAAGATATTCTGTATCAGGTCAGTCAGATTATGATACACAGCTCAAGCATTTAAAAAATTATCGTACTTATATACTTTGGACATGGTTTAAGTGGGGAAAATTGTAATGCATACACGAGAACTTACACCAAAATGCAAATCATCCATGTTTGGTAAATGCATTGCAAATGTAATCTAATGTGAATAATATGTAATATCAAGAGAAATAACTAACATATGGTTGTTAAAAAACGTAAAAAAGCAAAGGGGAAAAAACAACAGCATTCATACACATCCAAAAAGGGGAGAAATTCTTCAATTTGCACAATACCCAAGCCACATTCTTCAAAAGATTTTAAATATGTTCACCAAACTCTTGTAGCACATTTTCACGTAATGCATGTGCATAATGCTGGTTCAAGACTTCTTTAAGGCACATGTAAATTGTAATATTTGGATCCAAAATACTTTTTGAATGGTCTCAATTTTCTTATTTTGATAAAACACCTTTCTCTAGACTTTCATGAAACGATGCAGGCTAGATGTCAAGTAGATCATCTATGCTCACTGGCTTTCCAGTTGCCAACTACTTTCCGTTTTTGTTAGGGAGATGCACGTGAAGTTGCCTCCCACATACAGCAACATTTGAACATCTTACCAAATTGAATTTCCTTTAAAAAAACACAGTGGAAAGAGAAAATGAGCAAGCACACAATTCATTCCAATCAAGCAAACCCTATCCATTTCCTAAAGAACAAGATCAAATCATGACTTCCACAACGTATATTGATAAACAACATGTTCTTATGAGAAAGAATATTAAGTGTTTTCAAATGACACTTCTTTACATACTCCAATATGTACAGTTAAAACTTATTTATTTGTTTCTTTTTTACATACATATGACCAATAATTCTTGATGTCAGTGCAGTCTCTCAAATTATGGCAGATTACAAGTGGGTAGAAAATTAACTATTTTTAAATACTCATTGATAACCCTAAACTTACTGAGATATAATAATGCATCTGCCTAATAGTTGAAATCCAATAGGCTATATAGCGGAATTGATAAATCCAACATTTCAAGGTTTATTTGTAGTCCTTTGCAGTTATCACAAGAAAGAAGTGCAGATTGTGGGGTAATATTAAGGTCGTATTTGGGATTCTCCTTTTTTTCATTCCTCAGTGGGAAGAAGGAATGGAGATTACTCCCACACTCCATCACCGCATTGCTCCAAGTTCATAACTTTTTCTTCCTTTGATGTCATAGAAGAAACCCAAAAGCAAACCACCTAAGATGCTAGCGCCTTGTACAATTCCCTTAAAAGCATTTCGTCATAAAATAGTAGTAAAATGCATTATAACATATTTAACACATTTAGGACACCACTGAATCGACTGCCAGACAACAATTTAAGTATGTTGCTACTGCAGTCTTAAGTAATGATAGCAGATTAGAAATAAATCTTTATAATTTATAAAAAAACAAATATGTAAAAATAGAGAAATAAAAAAAATTAACTACACATGAATGGCTGTGTGTGCAATATATGTGTAAATAACATCCAACCCTGTTTTGTAATCACATTCGTTCAGGCAGATATTATGTGAGAATAACTAGTATCTGTATAAATCTCAAATATTTAGTACTCTGTCTGTAATCTCCCAACTAAGGACTTCCCCAAGAAGTCACCCATATAGGAGCATCGCCACTGCTTGATTATGGAGTTTTTACAATGTTTTCTTTCCGAAGAAGGAAAATGTTAGCTTAGGTTAATTCCCAACTTCATTGGAGCTATTATATGCCAGACCATGCTACCTTGTAACCTCTCTGGGAATATTTGCACTTTGGGGTTGGGACATGCTCTTTCAGTAAATCTCTTTCATGTTCACGGAACAAATGTATTTGTCCCACATAGGCCTGATTAAGTGATTAGGCATTATGATCAATGTTCTAAAAAGCGGTTTCAGTGCGCGCGCGGTCCGGGAGCGCATAATGCTTAAACGGTTTAAACGGTGATTAAACGGATTACACGTTTTATTATTATTTTAATATATAATAATATGATAATACTTAAAACATGAAAATATGAGTTCTATAAACTCTAAAAAAAGCATAAAAGATATAGTAAACATAACTTGAAAAATTAAATTGCTAGAACAAAGAAGAATTTAAAAGTAACAATGACAATCAGTTCGAAGTACATCAATGTACCTCCTCCTCCAACAACTATAGCTAAAAAATGATTTTTAAATGAACAAATATATGTATTTCTTTCAAAAAGCAACATACTTCCAACAACTTTGGTTCACTGTTAGATGCAACTCTATCCTCCCCACGCTTGAGGCACTCATCAGCCTATTAAAAGAAACAAAGATCATTGGTAAGAACTTGGGCAAAATACGTGCACGCGATGGGGGAGAGAGAGCTAACCAAGAGAAGGTCGTCGTTGACGCATGAGAAGGTCATCGTTGACGCTTTGCTACTGATCAGAGAGCTAATCACAAGGGGAAATCTTTGTCGACAAAGAGGGAGGTCGCAGTGGGAGGATCAACTGCAAGGGAAGGTCGTCGTCGAAAGGAGAGTTCGCCATAGGAGGATTAACGCTTTGTGAACTTCTTCGTCGTCGAGCTTTGGGAGCTCTAATTTCTCAGGAGGATCGTCGCCGCCGTGAGCTTCGAGAGCTTCAGATAAAATTAGGACTTCGGGACCTTTGTCGTCTCATCGCAGTGAGCATCGAGAGCTTATTCGTGAGATTCAAGAGCTTCGTCGTCGCCGCAGGAGGATCAAGGATGCGGATATTAGGGCCCGCGAGCCCTAGTTCTCCAACACGTGACAATTTATATCCTCAATTATTGGATCGGGTTTGAGTTCAATTAGCTTAATGGATTCGAAATTCGAATCCATTTAGAAAATAATTGAATAACGTTTAAACGGACGCTAATTAATCACTGATTAGACGCTTAATCATCGCTTAAGCGAATTAATCACCTGACTGAGTAATCGGACCGCTTTCTTCAAGTTCTACTCGGTTTTAGACCGAAAACATTTAAGCGGACGATTAATCGACCGCTTAAACCTTTTTTTAGAACACTGATTATGATGTGGCTCAAATAAAAGGTAATTGTAGTATTTCGATTGAGTACGATGGTTCAATTATTTTATTTATTTATAGGTTTTTTTTTGCATATTACTTTCAGAGATCGAGTCACATTCTAGATAAGTCAATCTTTTGTGAAGTAATAAAGAAAGCATTTAATAAGATTGAGATTCTATCTGCTTTTGAATCAGAGATTGAGTCACATTCTAGAGAGATCAATTTTTTGTGTGAAGTGATACATGCATTTAATAAAATTGAGATTCTATCTGCTTTTGAATCAGGATAAGATTAGTCAGCATTACTGTTGAAAAATTACTGTTTACATGAACAGTAGCACATCAACAAGAAGTTAGTTATTTTTTCTTGTTTTCAGATTATTTTGTGATCTTTTCTGATAGCGATGGTCTTCATTTTCTTGTGAAGAATGTTTAAACGTCATGGTAGAAGAGATCAAAATAAAAGTGTGTTTAGTTATCTTGTCTCTCTTTCTGCAGCCTATCTTCAGTTTCTCCTTGTCTAAATCTCAACTTCCAAGTTCTCCTATTTACACCATCAGCCACAATTTAAACAGGTAATATTCTTCTAAATATTGTACTTCTATCTGCAATATTTCCAGTATTTTGATGTTTTCTGCACCTCAAACATTATCGAACAGCACATTGAAAGCCTGAGAACTTAGCCCCAGGACTGATTCCAACCCTAAACTTTCATTACATTAACCAATTGATGCAAGCTTTTAATGATGGCCCTGCCATAGACATGTGATGTTACTTAGCTCTGCATTTCAGAGCTAATGAACAAAATGCAAGCATCTATTAAATATTAATCATAACAAGAATAACCTAAACCAATTGAATTGACATTAAATTGAGAACTCAATCAAATGACTATGACAAGCAACAAATTTGAGTTCCCATTTAATGTTATAAAGAGCGATTTAGCAGACCAGATAATGCAAGTACCACTACTAACGGCATCAGTTTAAGCATTAAAGAAAATTAATATAAAAGTTAGCTTCATGTTATTTCACTTCTAGAGAATCTATCAAATCTCCAAACAAAGTTCTTTCAGTATCTAATAATTATGTGCAGTAAGCTTTTACTTGAAAACTATAAATCCCAACAATTACATGCACAATTCATACTTACAGGAAAAAATCAGAGGAAATTCAACCAGAAAAGTTTCCAGCGAACCAACTAACTAGAACTTAAAAGAACAATTCTAAAAAATCACAAAGAAATAATTTGGTGACAAATGTACCTCCTAAAACCACTCATAGACTTCGTTTTTAAGTGTTGCCAAATTTCAATATTAAAGAACACAGATAAACTATTAATAAATACTACCTAAAAGCTTGCATGCCTACATTGAATCCTTGCAGACCTGGGATCAACATAAAAACAGGTCAATGCCCTATCTTATTTCTATTATTGAGATCATGATAAGATCTGAAATCGTCACACATTTGAAAAATCTCACAGATCAACAATGAATTTTGACAAAGCTACGACTAAATCTCAATTCCTCCAAATTGCAGCAAGCTCTTGATCAACGTCAGCAGTTTCACTCAGCAGGAAAAAAGGAAAGAAGGAAGATCAAAGCTCCTCCATTTCAGATCGAAATGGCTGTGAACTTACTTAACTATTAAAAATAGCAGCCTAATTAACTTTATTTTATGCTAGAACCCCCATTACGATCTTTCAGAAAACCATAGAAACAGATGACAGATCTACTTTTCAAATCAAAATGAGCTACAGCTAGCAAAGTTTCCGAATCTGTTACCTTTTCGAGAACGGGCCTTCAGAAGAGACGGTGACCTTGCTCTTGTCTCTGGTGATGGTCACGGCATCTCCAAAGCTCCGGCCTTGCCGCCGGCGACCTTGATGCGCTCCTGAAGGAACTTCTCGAGCGAGGCGATGTCCATGATCTTGTCCTCGACTGGCTTCGCGCAGTCAATGACGAAGGTCGATCCCTTCTTCTTCGCCCCGCCCTTCGATCCACCGGAGCTCGCCGTTCGCGCCATTGCGGGTTTTGATCTTGGCGAGGATTGGCGGCGGGAGAGTCCAAGGTTAGGGCTTTTGAGAAGAGAGATGCGGTTTGGAAGGAGTGGTTTATATACGGGTCGTGTTGGAGATGAAATTACGGAGCAATCCTCGGTCCGCTGAAATGTGGGCTGGGCTTGGCCAAGGCCGACGGATGTTCTGTGACATTCTTGTTCCGAGTAGGCCCCATAGGCCGGCCTAATACTTTCAGCCCAGCTAGCTCATGGTTTTACATTTTTATTATTACATAACCTTTTTTTTTTTGGGTGTGACATTTTTTGCTTTCATTTGCAGTTAGTGAGGTTAAAGAATCCAAAGTTTATGAACATATTATCAGAAGGTAGAAATAAGGGAAGAAAAGAATTTATGTAGACGAGCTTGAGAGAGAGAGAGAGAGTATAAAGTTTTTATTTTTATAAAAGAACAAGCCCTCAAACTTCAAAGCCTTGTTTTAATCTATCTATACTATTTTTACAAACACCAATAGTTGGAGAGAAATATATTTATATTTTAACATAACGAAACAAATAAAGTTGGTGGGACAGAGATTCTTGACTAGTGGAAAATTTAAAATAAAAGGAGGGTTTTTTAAATATAGAATAGGCAAATTCTCTTTAAATTCAACCCAAGTAGGGCTGCTTATGACTCTGAAACCTGAATCCACCCGGAACCCACCCGAAAGTTAGGGTTTTTTAGTATTCAAAACCTGCCCAACCCGATTTAACAGGTTTTTATTTTCTTCAAAACCCACCCGACCTGTACCCGACAAAACTCGAGACCGAACCCGAACCCGAACCCGCCCGAACACGCCTTTTTATAGTATATATAGGCTTGATTTTATACATGTAGAGAGAGATAGAGACTTGTGGCATTCCAGAAGGATTCAAAACCGAATCCTTCCCACTCAAATACAACCCTACTACATTCGAATACAAGATTCATTCTGTTGAAGTTGATTTATATTATTTAAAATATCTATAAATCAAAAATCATGTATTTTAAATACTTTTTGCCCATGCATCAACTAGGGGAAAACTGACAGCCTAAATAGTGAATTGGTTAATTTAATGGTGTGTAACATTTAAAACCTAACAAAAATTAGTTTGTAGGGGTTTTTAAATATTTAGATCATGATAAATGGATTGGAGAATTTATGTGTCTAAAAACATAGATCTAACCAACTCACTCCTTTCGGCCGTCCATTTTGCGCCGCTTGATTCATGGGCAAAAAGTATTTAAAATTCTTGATCTGTGGTCTATAGATAGTTTAAATAATATAGATCAATTTCAACGGAATGGATCTTGTATTCGAATGTCGTAGGGTTGTATTAGAGTGGGAAAGATTCTGGCTCGAATCCTTCCAGAATGACACAAGTCTATATCTATATATCTACACACACACAGACACACGCGCGCGCGCATACTTGTGTCCTTCCAAAAGGATTTGAGATCGAATCTTTCCCACTCCAATACCAATATACAACATTTGAATACTCGATTCACTCCGTTGAAATTGATTTCAATTATTTCAAGTATTTATAAATCAAAAATAAAGTGTTTTGAATACTTTTTTCTCATGCATCAAGTAGGAAAAAGCGGACAGCCTAAATAGTAAGTTGGTTAGGTTAACAGTGTAGACCATTTAAAACTAAAAAAAATTAGGTTGTAGGGTTTTTTTAATGTTTTAGATCATAATCAAATGGCCGAATCGAGAATTTTTATGTCTAAAGACATAAATCTAACCAACTCACTACTTTCGGCTATCTATTTTGTGCTACTTGATGGATGGGCAAAAAGAATTCAGAACACTTGATTTTTGGTTTATAGAGACTTGAAATAATATAAATCAACTTCAATGGATTGGATCTTGTATTCGAATGTCGGAGGGTTGTATTTGAGTTGGAAAGATTCGGGTTCAAATCTTTTTGGAAGGACACATGTCATTCAAGTATCTATAAACCAAAAATCAAGTGTTTTGAATATTTTTTGTCCATCATCAAGTAGGTGAAAAACGGACGATCTAAATAGTGAGTTAGTTAATTTACCGTGTAGAACATTTGAAACCTAATAAAAATATATATTGTGCATGATATATACATATTATATATATTGGCATGATATATACATATGTGCACATGGATACACAAAATAATATATAATTTTTGCTTATACACATCTATATCTATGTAAATTTATATTTAAGTATATTTTTACATAGTATATTATTTGTTAAACTCGACAAAACACGCTCAAACCCACCTAACCTACTTAAAACCCGAACCCGATCTGAAACCCGATGAGTGGGTTTCAAACAAACCAAAAACCCGCCTAAACCTGATGGGATGAGTTTTTATTTTCTTCAAAGTCCATCCAACCGAACTCTGAACGCCTGGGGATGCGAACGGGTCGAGTTGACCCGCCGACCCGTACGGGCCCGGCCTGGCCACCCAGGCCTAGTCCTGGCCTAGGCCCTCCCCAAAACCTAGGGTTTGCCCGAGTTTGGGAATAGGGGCCCCTGGCCTGGCTCGGGCCAAACCTGCCAACTACTCTTTCTAGAAACGTTGGGCTTCTGTGGGAAGGGAGTTCTTAATTTTTTTTACAAGTACCACCTAACGGCTTTAATTGCCCAAGATTATAGTCGTTTGGGGTATTTGTAATTTTTTTTACAAATGCCCACCAATGACTTTATTGTGTCCAACTTGTTTTTTGCCAAAAAAAAAAAAACATTTTAACACCCTCTTTCGCTCTATAAATACCTCATCTTTCCCATTTCATTTTATCATTAAAAAACCCTCTAAAAATCTCTCAAGTTCTCAAATGCTCAAGCTCTTTCAAGTGCTCAAGCTCTCACATGCTCTCTTTTACATTCCGGTATTATATTATTTTCAATTTTTAGTTAAAAAATGGACGCACACTCTTCATCAACAAGCTGTAGTAATCCTTATTCTTTTAGGTATAATCGTAATTTAGATTTGACTAGTCAAGAATAGCATGATTTGCATTTGCCTTTACTCGACACTCCAATGCTTCCATTCACACAACCAGAAAACAACCTACACAGATTTTATTATTTTTTCTGAACCTGCTAATCCATCTTCTACTTTCACTGTCGAAGTATCAACTTTCATAGCAGAAGAAAAATCTGAGATTTGAACTTTTTTTAAAAGAAACTATTAATGGAGTTAGGAGGGTTGTGTGCAAGTTTTGTCCCGATGTTTCTCATGTTTTTCTAAAAAATAGTGAAACTGACGCACTAATTTGACACATTAGGGCAAAACACCCCAGAGTCAACCACGACAAACACAAATTTTCACTTTTGGTGTCACACTAAGCACTTTTAGTTATAATCATTAAAGAGGTAAAACTAATTTAGCTAAATATTTAATTCAGACTGAAATACCTTTTAATTTTATTGAAAATGAAGCATTCATAATTTTTATTAGAACTACTCATAATCCTGAATATGATCTGTTATATAAAGATACTATTAGAGCGAAAATGTTTAGGGTTGTTGAAGAAAGAAAAAAAATTTAATTACAACTTTTCCCTTATGCCACAAAGAGTTGCACTTATTTCTTATTGCTGGAAAGTTCTTAACAGCTTTCATTGCATAGTTGTTACTGTACATTTTATTGATTCTGATTGGATTTTAAACAAAAGATTTATTAGTTTTAAAATTTTCTTTTTTCTCACAATAGTTTACTGAATTGCTAGATATATTTATTTTCAATGGAGAATGAAAAATTATTGTAGTAATTTGTGAATTTCTAAAAAGAATTGAAAAAGTAACAAGATTATTTTTTGGGATTTATTATCCCACAACTAATTTAGTATTTTACGAGTTAACTGAACTTACTGAACCGGTTTATACATATCGAAATGATTTTTTGCTTTAAGATATTGTTACTCTTATGGAAGAAAAATTCAATAAGTATTTTAAAGATTTTCCTACTATATTTTATTTGCTATTATATGGATCCTCGAATTAAATTTGAAGGATGTAAATATTTACTCGAAAATTTTTATGAAAAAATGAATTATTCTGAAAAATTTTATGAAAAATTGAATTATTCTGATTGAATCCTAGTATGGAAAGATATTAAGCATTCTATAAATGATTTGTATGATTTTTATGATTCTCAGTTTGAAAATAAACAATCATCCCAACTTGCATCTTCATCTACGTCTGAAAGTTCTTTATTGTCTGATTTATTATTTGTATCGAAAAGATCAAGAGCTCAGACTCATCGAATGAGTTTAAGTATTATTCGACTCGTGTTATAACTCCTGAGATTGATGCAGACTCAGAATTTTAAAATTTTGATACTTTGGCCTGATAGAAATCATAGGAATCAAAATATCATGTGTTTTATGTGTTTTTCATCGTGGCGTGTGATTTACTAACCCCTCCCGTCTCTACAGTAGCTTTAAAATCTATTTTTAATACAGTTGAACGAGTATCGACTGATACAAGGAACGGCCTGACGCCAGAAGCCATCGAGATGAGCATCTATAAAGGATTGCCTGAATGCAGAGACGAAAAGTCAGAATAAATCAGTAGATGAAATCACTGAGGACTCCATAAGATGATTGGAGAAATGAAGATCTTTTGTATTGTATTTGTATCAATTTATACTTCATTTTCAATCTATATACTACATTTGTATTTTTATTAATTTATACTTCATTTTTAATATATATAATTCATTTGTATCAATTTTCCAATCTATTAATTGTTAATAAAAAGCAATTACATTTACATTTTACAACTTGTATCAATTTTGTCTAAAATTAAGAATTTTTTGGTTTTTTTTTATTTTCTTGGACATTATATTGTTTTAAGAATTTTTCAGAACTTAAATAAAATAGATATTTTTTTAAAAATAATACACCCGGGTCGGCCCAGCCTGGGTACACCCGGCCTCAGGCGGGTCCTCGGGCCCTGTCCGGCCCGACAGCCCTGCCCGGTCACCCGGCAATTGCGGGCGAGCGCGAGCTTGGCCCAGTCCTTGACCTGCTGGGTCCAGGCTGGGCCGGCCCATTTTAGATTCCTACTCAATATGGAGAAAATATATTTAGTAGTTTTCCCAGAAAAGAAAGATTCTCTACTGCTAAGAGCGTCTCCAACCTTTAGCTCTATTTTAGAGGCCCGAACTCCTCTAAAATAAAGCTAAAGGTGATATAAAGCTTTGCCAACTCTAACAGATAATCTCTTTCATTTTTGTTTTAACATTTTTTTATTTTTCCAATTTTAACTTTTGGAATATGAATGCTTAGGGCATAAATGTAAAAAGAAATAAAAGTGAACAACACAAGGGGTTCTTTGGGCATTTCAAAAATCAAATAGTGTTTGGGAGATGCTACGATACATCTTTAAATATAGAGGCCTTTGGAACAAGTCTCATATTTTTTAGAGTTTTAGAGATTAATTGGAAGTTGTTGTAAAACTCCGAGAATATAACACCAAAGCAGAGAATTTAGAGACAGAGTAGAAATAAGAATTCTTATTGATTTCTGAATTTGTGTACATTGAAATGAATCAGGAAGGGCCTATTTATAGGAAAACCTTGGGGGCACTATGCAGTCGCTTGCGTCATCGCTTACATCAGCGCATAGTAAACTTATTAATGGTGCACAGTGAAGTTAGGTTGTGGAGTTGACGGGGTGGAGGATTTAACATGTGGATAGCCATTCCTTTTGACTCATCTTAACACTCCCCCTGGCTGTCCACCATACATGATGTCTCATTAAAAACCTTGCTAGGAAAACCCAGTGGGACAAAACTATAGCGAAGGGAAAAAGAGTACATCATCTCTGTATACATGTTTTATGCTGCCTCGTTAAAAACCTTACCAGGAAAACCCTGTGGGACAAAACCATAATAAGGGAAAAAGAGTGCAGCCACGTAAGCTCCCCCTCAAGTTGACATAAGTAGTTCTTCTTCATAAGTCTCGCTTATGACGCATCCCAATATCATGAATAAGCTTTCTGAGAGTTGTAGGGGGAAGTGCCTTTGTAAAGAGATCTGCCACATTATCACTTGATCGGATATACTGAATATTAATTTTCTTATCCTTTTCAAGCTCTTGGCTGAATGAGAAGAACTTCGGGGGTATATGTTTGGTACGGTCGCTTTTGATGAATCCTTCCTTCATTTGAGCGACGCATGCAGCATTGTCTTCAAACAGTACTGTTGGATCTCTGTTGACTGGTAATCCACAAGTTTCTTGGATGTGTTGAGTTACAGACCTTAGCCATACACATTCTCGACTTACTTCATGGAGTGCTATGACTTTAACATGATTAGAAGAAGTGGCAATAAATGTCTGCTTTTGTGAACGCCAAGAGATCGCTGCACCTCCACATGTGAATACATATCCTGTTTGAGACTTGGCTTTATGTGGATCTGACAAATAATCTGCATCTGCATAACCAGTTATTTCTTATTTTGATCCTCTGGAATAAAACAAACAAAAGTTAGTTGTTCCTCGAAGATAACGAAATACATGTTTAATACCATTCCAATGTCTCCGTGTAGGAGATGAGCTAAATCTTGCTAATAAATTAGTAGCAAATGCTATATCTGGTCGGGTACAATTAGCTAGATACATAAGAGCTCCAATTGCACTTAGGTATGGTACTTCAGGACCAAGAACCTCTTCATTATCTTCGCGAGGGCGAAATGGATCTTTTTTCACATTCAATGATCTAACAACCATTGAAGTGCTTAAAGGATTTGCTTTATCCATTTTAAAGCGTTTTAAGATCTTTTCAGTGTAATTTGATTGATGCAAAAGTATTCCACTTTGAAAGTGCTCAATCTGTAAACCAATACAATATTTGGTTTTCCCAGGTCTTTATTTCAAATTCATTCTTTAAATACAATATTTGGTTTTCTCAAGGTCTTTCATTTCAAATTCATTCTTTAAATATATCATTGCTTCTAGGACTTCTTTATTAGTCCCAATGATGTTTAAATCATCAACATATACAGCAATGATAATGAATCCGGATGTTGTTTTCTTTACAAAAACACATGGGCATATAGGATTATTTACATATCCTTCTTTTAATAAATACTCGCTTAAGCGATTATACCACATGCGCCCTGATTGTTTTAACCCATATAACGATCTTTGCAATTTGATCGAATATAATTCTTTGGGTTTTGAACTTAATGCTTCAGGCATTTTAAATCCTTCAGGGATTTTCATATAAATATCGCTATCAAGCGATCCATATAAATAAGCTGTAACAACATCCATAAGACGCATTTCTAAATTTTTAGAAACCACTAGGCTGATTAAATATCTAAACGTAATTGTATCCATTACTGGAGAATACGTTTCTTCATAATCAATTCCAGGTCTTTGCGAAAAACCTTGAGCAACAAGTCGAGCTTTATATCTTACAATCTCGTTTTTCTCATTGCGTTTTCGTACAAAAACCCATTTGTATCCTACTGGCCTCACGGATTCAGGCGTGAGGATAATAGGTCCAAATACTTTACGCTTATTAAGCGAACTCAATTCAGTCTGTATAGCGTCTTTCCACTTTGTCCAATCATGTCTATTTTGACATTCAGTGACGGATCTTGGTTCAGAATCCTCACTTCCGTTAACAATATCACATGCTACGGAATAGGAAAATATTTCATCCATATTTTTCATCTCATTGCGATTCCATAATCCTCCTGTATTGACATAATCAATAGAGATCTCATAATTTTCTATATCTTCAGGATTTTCTATCTCTTGATTTTTCTTATTTTGTGTTTCTTCTGGAACACATTCTTGTATATTGGGTTATTTTGTGTTTCTTCTGGAACACATTCTTGCACATTGGGGTCATTGTGTTTATCTGCTCCTTTTCTTTTTCGAGGATTTTTATCTTTGGAACCGATTGGTCTACCACGCTTCAGGCGTGTCTTAGACTCATGAGTGATTTCATTCTCGGGTTGTCCTTTTGGGATTTCAATCCGAGCAGGAGCATTTACAGCTGGTATATATGATTTAGTCACTCTCTTTGTATCAGTGAACGCATCTGGCAATTGATTTGCTATTTCTTGTAAATGCATAATCTTTTGCACTTCTGTCTCACATTGTTTTGTGTGAGGATCAAGATATAATAAGGATGGTTCACTCCATGTAATCTCCTTCTCCAGCTATTTCTTTTCCCCCCCTAATGCTGGGAAAATTGCCTCATTGAAGTGGCAATCGGCAAATCGAGCCGTAAAAACATCACTGGTTTTAGGCTCAAGATATCTTATAATAGAAGGAGATTCATAGCCGACATATATTCCTAGCCTTCTTTGAGGACCCATCTTTGTACGTTGTGGTGGAGCAATCGGCACATATACCGCACAACAAAAAATTTTAAGATGGGAAATATTTGGTTCTTGACCAAATGCTAATTGTAGAGGGGAGTACTCATGATATGCACTTGGTCTGATGCGAATTAATGCTGCAGCATGTAAAACTGCATGACCCCATACAGAAATAGGAAGCTTTGTTCTCATTATTAATGGTCTAGCAATAAGTTGGAGGCGCTTAATCAGTGACTCAGCCAAACCATTTTGTGTATGTACATGGGCAACATGATGTTCAACAACTATTCCAATTGACATACAATAATCATTAAACGCCTGAGACGTAAACTCACCAGCATTGTCAAGTCTAACTCTCTTGATTGTATAATCAGGAAATTGTGCCCTTAATCTAATTATCTGAGCAAGAAATCTCGCAAATGCCACATTTCGAGTTGACAATAAACAAACGTGTGACCATCTACTAGAGGCATCTATCAATACCATAAAATATCTAAATGGTCCACACAATGGGTGTATAGGCCCACAGATATCACCTTGGATACGTTCAAGAAATGTAGGTGATTCTGTTTTTATTTTAGCTGGTGATGGCCTTGTGATTAATTTTCCTAGAGAACAAGCCTCACATGGAATTTTACTAACTTGAAGGATCTTCTGGCCCTTTAATGTATGTCCATGTGAATTTTCAATAATTCTTCGCATCATCATTGAACCAGGATGACCTAAACGATCATGCCACAGAGTTACTAGCTCTGTATCTTCTTTAACTACCATATGTGACTCTATCACATTTATATATGTGTAATGCAATCCTGAGGAAAGCTTTGATAGTTTTTCTAGTATGCACTTCTTTCCTGATACATAAGTAGTAAGATACATATACTTCATATTTTCTTCAGTTGCAGACTGAGTATCATATCCATGAAGATATATATCATTAAAACTCAACAAATTTCTTTTAGATTTTGGTGAGAACAAAGCATCTTTTATGAAAAACTTTGTTCCATTTGGCAATATAAAGCTGGCTTTACCAGTCCATTCAATCAAGTCACAGGACCTGATATTGTATTGATGATTGCCTTTGTTGGTTTTAATTCAGAGAAGTACCTTTTATGTTTAAGAATAGTATGTGTTGTACCGCTATCCGGTATGCAAATCTCTCCACTTTTGGTCTTGACTTCATCATTAGAATAATCCATATCAAGCTTCATGCAAAATAAACAATTTGGTAAGAATAAAATTTGAAACATATTATTATAAGGGAAATATTTCATTCAAAGATAAATTTGAAAATTACAAATAACAAAATATGATAATACATAACCATATGTCTAATTATCACCAGTATCATGATGGATTGGAAGATCAACAAAATCATCAGTAAAATCTGAAGCATCAAGATGAGTTGAATCATCCATAGGATCATCATGTTCAGTGAAATTCACTTCTTTCTCTTTTCCTTTCAAGGATGCTTTGTAAAGCTTGCAAAGGTGCTCCGGTGTTCGGCACACTCTAGACCAGTTTCCTTTGGAGCCACATTTATAACAGGAATCTTCAGGATTCCGAAGAGAACTTTCACGAACATCTTTTCCTTTTTCATGTCTTTCTATATGATGCTTCTTGTGGATCGCGTTATTCTGTGAAGGGTTGTAAAAACCATTTCGACCGCGTCCACGGCCACGTCCACGGCCACGACCACGTCCACGACCGCGTCTATAATTATATCCTCGTCCATAATTTTTAGAAAATGCAGCATTTGCTTCTGGAAATGCTGCTGAACCAGTGGGACGAGACTGATGATTTTTGATCAAAAGTTCATTATTTTTCTCTGCCACAAGAAGAGATGAAATTAGTTCAGAATATTTCTTAAAGCCACGCAACCTATATTGTTGTTGCAGTGTTATATTAGATGCATGAAATGTGGAGTAAGTCTTCTCCAACATTTCTTCATCTGTGATATCTACCCCACAGAATTTCAACTGGGATACTATTCTGAACATTGCAGAGTTGTAGTCACTAACTTTCTTAAAATCTGGAAGCGCAAAGCATTCCATTCATCACGGGTGGCAGGGAGTATAACTTCCTTTTGGTGATCAAATCTTTCTTTGAGATTTTTCCATAAGAAACCTGGGTCTCTTACAGTGAGATATTCACATTTTAAACTTTCATCAAGATGTCTGCGGATAAAGATTGTCGCCTTTGCCTTATCTTGCAATGTCGTAGAGTTTATTTCTTTAATGGTTTCAGTGAGACCCATTGACTCAAGATGCATCTCAATATCAATAACCCAAGACATATAATTCCTCCCCGTGATATCAAGTGGAACGAACTCAAGCTTTGCAAAGTTTGACATGGTGATAACTATAACAAAATATAAAAATAATTAGAATCACAATATTTTTTATTTCTCAAAGAAAACTTGCATGTCAACCATAATAGCTACAAGTAGAAGAGGGAAGGTGAACATTAAAATAAAAAAATACGGGTACAATTCACTTGGATTCATATCTCCAAGAAAAACGAAAGAAGTATTGATGATGATGACGGCAATAATAAACATCAAAGCTGGACTAAGCATCTTGCGAAAAATCGAACGCAAAGCTTCTAGAGATGATGAAAATTTTGAGAATGAAGAGAGATTGAGGAGTGAGTTATGTGGTTTAGAATTCACCAATTTATAGGATGAAAAATAGCCGTTTATAGCCGTTGGGGTTTTAGCCGTTTGGGGATATAGCCGTTGGGGGTTATAGCCGTTGGGTTTATAGCCGTTGGGGGAGAGAGAAAATAATTTAGATTTTATATAATTAAATATTGTAATTAAGGAAATGGTAAAATAAATGCATTGTACTACATATATTTATGAGTTATAATATATGCACGCCACTCTACTTGGTGGGTGTTTTGCAGGCATAATTAATAAAGTAATAATTATTGAAATAAATATTGGCACACCACGCTACTCGGTAAACCTTTCAGTGGGTGTTTATACATATATAAATGACAGAATAATAAAGTATACAATATTAGTAGCTTGGGGTTTAATCCACGCAAGTATCAAATTAGAGGTTAGTAAAGATATCATAATCACATCACTTTACTATAAATAGGTGGCAGAGCCTCCTTTCATTATAGTAGTGGTGTTATATGAATCTAATTAGTATAATAATTCAGTTTTTCGTAATCACATCACATTTCTATAAATAGGTGGCAGAGCCTCCTTTCATTATAGTAGTAGTGTTATACGAATATAATTAGTATAATAATTCAGTTTTTCGTAATCACATCACATTTCTATAAATAGGTGGCAGAGCCTCCTTTCATTATAGTAGTGGTATTATACGAATATTATAATTATAGTAACTTGTCAATTTTACCTTGAAATTGTAGAGGTAGAGGCTGGGACTTGTGATAGGACTTTTCCTTGAGCAATGGAAGCAGAGGCTCGTGACAAGTTTTACCTTAAACTAATGGAGGCAGAGACTTGACGTGGTAGCCTTTTTCCCTGAGCTGATGGAGGTAGAGGCTGGGGATAGACTAGAGTGATCGTGCTGATAACGTGTTGTAAAACTCCGAGAATATAACACCAAAGCAGAGAATTTAGAGACAGAGTAGAAATAGGAATTCTTATTGATTTCTGAATTTGTGTACATTGAAATGAATCAGGAATGGCCTATTTATAGGAAAACCTTGGGGGCACTATGCAGTCGCTTGCGTCATCGCTTACATCAACGCATAGTAAACTTATTAATGGTGCACAGTGAAGTTAGGTTGTGGAGTTGACGGGGTGGAAGATTTAACATGTGGATAGCCATTCCTTTTGACTCATCTTAACAGAAGTTACCTGGTCTCTACTTTGAAGATAAAGAGACCGGTTGGAGACTCTCTAATAACCCACCCAAAACCAAGGAGCAGAGATGGGTTATAAGCTATTGCATAAATTTAATATTGCAGGCCCATCTCTGATCATTCAGGGACAGGAATTATTGAAACAATGTGTGAGAGCGTACTTTCTAATGACTTAAACAGTCCTCCTTCCACTCTTCACTTACCTGGGTGAAGCAAGTTAACTTCAGCTCAGGGTTAACAAGAAAAGGTCTCTTCAACCAAACACAACCTTTACATGCACCTACCAGGCTGAGCGCCCAAAAATAAGCTCAACACTTAGAAGTGGGAAAAGTTCATATTAGACACATTGCTGCCAGGCCATGCCGGATTTTGCCATTCCCATTGACGACATTAACATCAGAAAAGTATGCAGTACATTTTTCAAAATTCAATGTTATGAAATGGATATTAATATTAGTAAATTGGAATCCATGAATTCTGTTCGCTCACAGTGGAGCTTCTCATATTGCTTGCAGTATTCTCCACCAGCCAAGAACTGGTCATTCTCACAGGTAGATCTAGTATAACTGTGTGTCAAAACAAATGAAATGAAGGAATCAAGGAAGGCAAGGCAAGCAGGTTGCGAGATATCTTTAGTCCTTGTGTTGATGTGACAAAAATTTGTTCTCATAGTTGGCCGTCTTGGTCCTGCAGTCGATTGACGGTCAACATACTCAACTGCTGCAGCACCAACTAAAGCAGCGAGTGTGAGAGCCTGAGCATGCAACCTGCAAAATGGAAATGGAAAGCTAAAAAATTAAGAATGTGGGCATGGATACAGCTAGTCACGCAAATGTGCCATGGCCATGTAAATACTTTGATTTACATTTCGTACAAAACCAATAGAACTGAGGGACAATTGCAAGGATGCTAAGGCTAAGCAAGGTTGTTCTTCCAATTCTAGATTGGATGGAAAGTGGGTTCCATGAAGAGCATCAGAGACATGCACGCATGAGAAAACTGTATTAAGAATTACAAATGCAATGAGAAAAGTATTGCCAAGGGTTTACCTTCATTCACAGCATCGATATAATTTCTTTTTATAAAAATAACCGTACAACACACGATACTGATATTCAACTAGCATATGGCAGGGAAAAGTAGGATGGCCCAGAATCTCTCCCCTTTCTCAAGTACAACCCACATGAGAGACAAGCGCATTGACCTGATGAAATTCCAGTAAGACTGTACAGCATGAGGTGGTTCGCATATATGTGTTTGTTGGTGCATATATGCACCTCTTCTTTCAAAAGTCACATGACTTGCACATTGATCACACATGCCAAAATCCTTGTCATGTAAGGTGCTAAACCACTGGTTATCTTGATCCCTTCTCCTCTATGATCTGGCAGATTCAAGTTTGATGGATCATCAACAAGGGATACATGGCAAGCGTGATATCAAATCAAATATGAAGCTCCCATACGCATTCCTTCAGCCCATTCACTCTCATCAGGATGAGTCATTACTAGGATTGGACTACCAGTTCAAGATGATTCAGGATTTTACAGTTTAATAAGTATTTATCCTTCCTATAACTGGTTTAGTTTTAAGCTTCATAATTTGTTTGCACCTTAACTACTTAACAAACCCAATGAAACATAAACTTCAGTATCAGTGACATATAGGCTTGCATCGTGAGCATATTATTTTTCTACTTGCTAATTTCTATAATAAATGCTAGTAGTTATTATACTAGAGAAGGATTTTTAAGATATATGAATTGCTAAAGATGGTAATGACTAACAATATTATACTAAATAAGGATTTGTGTGTGCGCGTGTGTAGCTAGCAAAGATGGAAATGGTCTCACAGTTGACCAGCAGAGATTAGGAACAAACATCCATCAGCCAATCACTATGTTCACCCAGATGAGACATACTTTAGTTACACCCTCAACCTTAGACCAAGTGAACGAAGAAAAACTAATATAACAGAAAACTTGTATTATTACGCAACCAGCAGTTTGTTCAACAGACAGCAATTCTAGCAGATCCAGGTATTCAAACCTTGCTTCATGCAGATTGAATCAAGTGAGCACAAGACAAATGTATATTTGGCCCTTAATGAATCATGTGCATTTGCTTGTGGCTCCAATGAAAATTGCCCTAGTAATAAATGGGTAAAATTTTATTTTGTTGAACATTCACCTAAGGAGAATGGGTTAAAGTTCGTCTTATGCACGTACAATCTACACAAAAGCATTGTTAGAAGTTAGAATGATCTTCATCACATTCTTACTTCTTAGTGAAATTTATAGCTAGTGCTTTAGTCACTCGGCCCATGCTACCTAACGTGAACCCTGTTACCTGGTTGCCATCAAAAAAAGCTTAACTTGAGGCCTATGAATTGAAAAATAGAATGTACTTCTTTTCCTTCCACAATGTTAGTTTTTGATGATTGTTATCCAATCACACGCAGTGAGCAAATGTTCGCTTGAATCATGTGAATCGAACTCCCGGTTACAATAGGATGTTTTGGATGTTAAGTAAGGTGCTGTCCAGGATGTTAAAGGGACCAAATAAGAGAAAGGAAGGAGTTAAAAAAAAAAAAAATTTTGTGGTGGCGTGGGCGGGGCGGGGTGTGTTTGTGTGTAGGTGGTGACTCAGCCACAAACAAGCAATAACAATTTATTATTTTCTCATCTTTGTCTACGGATTTCAAACCTTCTTAATGGCGTTACATCAGTTTTAAAAAAATAAGGAAAAATCAAAAAATACTAGATTCTAATCTAACCAACACAAAAAATCTTGGAACAGAAAATAAATCTGAGAGTTGTGTTCATATAAACAATTATGCTACAGTAACAACTCTCATCTTTTATCTTTCAGCCTTGTTTGATTTCCAATCCTAACCCCAAAAAACTAATTTTCTGATCTAACTACAAACAAAATACCCAAAAGATAGGGACACGATAATCTCTTCAAGAGATAAAATAATCTCTTCAAAATCTCTAGTTTAATCCCTTCACTATTAGAAATTAAAACTAGCTCAAAAAATACTTGTGAAATGCTTGATTAACTAAAATTTGATACTCAATTGCCGACTCATCAGTTGCATATGTCTAAACTATCTCCATCCTATCACCCATAGATTTGTGTGCTCATTTATCTCTGTTACTGTAAGATCCCTAATTAGAAATACTGTATTTTTATTTTTCTACAGTATTGGTTCTGCTTTATTAATTATTTTATTAAGATTATCAATTAACTTAATTTATTAATTCTTCTTGTGATTATTAATATATTAAATATGCAAATTATTTTAAGATGGTAAATGTTAACTTGACTTTATATTTAGCATTATTTTATTTTCATTAACATTTCTTCTTACTGATCATTATTATTTTTATTTCTATTAGTTTTTAATATTAGTAGTAGTTAATTTCATCATTATTATTCTTTAATTATTATTATGATTGACTGTTATTACTATTAATGTTATTATTATTAATATTGTTAGTGTAATTACTTATTATTAGTGTTACTGATTACTATTCTTATTACTAATATTAATTTTCATGTGTTGATATTAGTATTATTATTAATGGTATTACTCCTTTATTCCCTTGATTCTTACCCTTTACCCATTTACCTATTTGGATCTAACCCAATACCCATTAACCCTCAAGCCCACTACCCATTACTTAATACCCCACTATATAACATCTCATCCAATAAGCCTAACCCTAATCAAAACTCTAATCCCTAATCTCCTTCCTCCACCAAACCCAGCCGCCCAACACCCAGCCTCTTCACCAAATCTGCGGCAACAACAACACCTCCACCTCTCCCTTGCCGAGTGCCCTCCTCAACACGCCACTCCGGCGAGACTCGATCCCTGCGTGGGCACCCCAGCAGACCCTAAGCGGTAGTGCCCCTGCGCCCCTCCCTGCCTCCTTGCGCCCAGGCCGCAGCCATGGCCGCCCCAACTCCGGAGCAGTAGCAGGCCGCCCATCTCCTCCCGGCGCGCCCCGGCAGCCCCGAGTCCTCCCCGTGGCCGCCCCCTTCTCCTCTTCACAGCCCGCGGCAACCGGATCTCCCCAGATCCACGCACAGCCAGGCCAGCAACCTGCGCCCATCAACCAGTGCATAGCCGAGTTCCTTTCCCCATTGGCCAAGCCATGCGTGAGCTCCCTTTTTCCTCCTTCTCTGTTACTTTAGTTTTTATGTATTAGAATGAATTAATGTGATTGTATTCATATGTGTTTCTTTGTGTGTCGGAAATATCCAACTCTGAGCTATTTTCGAACTCTCCGCGGGATGCCGTTGATCACCGTCGGCGAGCGCGAGCGTACCCCACGCCCTTCACGGCGAGATTGCTCTATCCAACGACACCCTCCGCGGCCCCGTACGCCTCCGTCGGAGCCTCCGTCGGCGTGCCGCAAATCACTCGGTTGTGTGAGTAATTTTCCCCCTTTCTATTTATTTCCTTTTTCATATATTATATTGTGAATGCCTTTTTACATGTATGGGTGGAATTTAATTAATGTATAGATATTTATAATTAATAATAGATAATTATTAATTTGGATATTTATGCATGGTATATATTTATGCATGAATTTATTCTTTAATCATTTATGTGTATATTTAGTGATTAATAAATGGGACTTAATTAAATTGGATATGTATGCATTAAATTAAATAACGTATAGGTATATTTATTAATTTGGATGCATGCATGTGTTTATGTATAATCATGTATATGTATGCATGATTTATATACATGTGTTTCTATTTATTAGTATAGATGGGTGTGTTGCATTGGCGTGCGCAAGTTCAGGCGAGCGGCAATTCCAGGCCCTTCCGGCGAGCGCGAGATCACCAGCTTGCAGCCAGGCCTTCCCCAGTACCCTGGCTACCTTCCTATGCAGTTCAACAGCGAAGAGCCGCACCACAGCGACCGTAACGGCGACTCGCCCGGCGACGACCAGATTCCCCAAGGTGAGTGTTTTAATTGATTTTCAATTATGATTGATTATTCTCCTATTCAATTATTCCTGTTTATAATTATTACCGTTGTGACGTCATGATACCATTATACTGATGCATGTTATTTAGTTATCGTCACTGTTATCGTGTTGTCTAAGTATTTTAGGTTAAGAATATGATAGTCTCGTTCATATGAGGATTGATTAAATAAGAATGTCGCTTCATTGATATATAGGATCTTATATGTTGGGGCCTGCTAGTGAACTATATGGGAAGGAGATTTGACTTGGGAATGGTAATGATAGATTTGATATATCATTTACGTTTAATATATGTGGATACAATGTTGTCAGTAGATATTCCCCTTTCTCACATTTAACATTATTTGATTTATTGGATATGTATATGTTGGATCGGATAATGAATTACAGAGGATTATAATATCATGAGAGGAGTATGGGTGCATTTGATAGAATGGGAATATGTGTTATGGTGCATTTCAGTATTAGGTTGCAACTTGATTAGTCGACTTACCCTGTTAGTCGACTAGTGCATGTCTAGCTGCTGTGTATAGTTTCTTTATTTGATGGAGACTTGCCCTTAAATCATGTATTGACTATAGATGAGTGAGTATGATTTCGAGGATGGATATTAGTTGGATTGACTTGTCATGATGGGTCTTATATGCATGTATCGGATATGTTGCCAAGTGTTGGGGTCTGATGTTCGACATTAATAGAAATGTGAACTCTTGAGGATTTGAGATTTAGAGTTGTATGTTAAAGTGAGGGGATTAGTGCTGATATTGATATATGTTGGAATGACAATTATTATATCAAATTCATTGATGTATATTGATACTTGACGATCATGTAACTGTTGGGAATGTAAGTTAGATAGGATGACTTTGGATTGATCTGGGACTTATGCTATTTACATTGTATGATGATCAGTAATTAGACCTGACTTTATTAGTTGAGTATTGAGGACATATCAGATATGACTGGATTAGTTGAGTTGTGACTTAAATTGATCTTGAGTTAGAGGTTATCCAGGATCTATATTCCTTTTTTATTGGAGCCTGTCTTGTATTGTGGTGTGATTGACGTTGCAGGCATTTGGGATCTGTTAGATGCTATGTTGTTGATGTTGATTATCAAGAGTAGATATTCTAGATTACTTATTGAGGATGTTGACTGTTTAGATATAATTCAATATGTATTGACTTGTTGATCTCGAGGACATACCATATACTTCATGATTGGTTATTGATTATTTCAGTTAACAGAGATGACTTATTATGATGGTGATCTACATCTTGGAGTTTGATAATAGTTATTATTTGATCTCAATTATTGAGGGTTATAGGATTAGGACATATTGGTATTGAGGAGAGGACTAATTACAGATTCATTGATATAGTAGTTACCGTTTTGGATTACACTGATACGGACTGATACTTAATGACTCATGAGGATTGTATTGGGACTATAAGTTGATGGATTAGTTACTGATATCTCTTTAGTATGAATGGATGAGATTATGGTCAGCTTTAGTTGAGACTGTTTATTGAGCAGTAGCTAGACTGTTACTGTTATTTTATCCATGTTATTGAAGTTACTGGGAAATGATTGTTTAACCGTAACCACGGTACAGTCCTATTGTTCATCGTATACACGGTTACCGTTACTGTTCACTGTTACTGATATTGTTTACCGTGTATACGATCACTGATTGACTGTTACTGTACTGTTATTGTTACTGTCACTGTATCGTTCTAGTACTCTGGATAATATTGTCATTGACTGGTTTAACTAAATTGAATAAATAATAATATAAATGGACAACTTACACTGGGATTGGGGAAATTGATGGAGGAGACAGCGTCTGTATTTTGGGTGGACCTAGGATACAGGTTGCGCAGCCGACTGAGGGTTCCACTGCAGGGTTCCTGGGGGATGACTGGCATCCCATCTATATTGTTACTGTTCCACTGTTTTCACAGTGAGATTACTGTTACTGTTACTGTTACTGAGTACCTAGCGATACGGCCTGGTTCAGCGCCAGGAAACTGAGGCCGTGGTCCCGGGTATGTACGGGACCCACCTAAAACATGGACAATGTCTCTTCCACTAATTTCAATAACTTAGGACTCCGGTTGACACGAGTAGTAGGCGTAGTATGGGATGCGTCTATTACAGGTGGCAATTGGTGTTTGCTGACATAATAAATGAAAATAAACTGTTAATGTATTGTGACTGACTATATCACCTGACTGTACATTTATATTACTGTGATAAACATATAACTATAACCCTGACCAGACTTGGATACCAGCCTAGTGACATATGATAGGTTACCTATTGAGACATCAGTTGCTTGCTTATTATTGATCAGTTGTTGCCTATCTTTATTCGTGTTGTTATTATGTTTATTACAGTTCTTTTATTTATCTGTTATATGGTCTCTTTATCTGTAGTTGCTCTTATTACTAATTATGCACATTGTTTCTTCTGCACGAGCTGTTTCCCCTTTACACACACACTCATTATGGTCGCGTTCTGACGACCCTGGGTTTGCACGTCCAGCTATTGGACGATTGTTTCTAATGTGCAGGTTTTTGATGAGACGGCACGCCTTGCGAGGAGCTTGGGTCCTCTCCCTTTGATTCTGGTATACTTGCATTTTATTCTTGTTATTATTCCTTGATTCCTGTATATCACCTTTGACTTCTATTCAGCTGTCATTTTCTTCCTGTTATTCATTGCTATCATGTGTAGTCTCATATGTATTATTGCAGTGATCCTTGCTTATTATAGTTCTGATTTATAGCTTGTTCAGGTTAATTTAGGCTTAGCGTATATACGTGGGGTATTTCTCTTGCGTATATACGTCGCCGACTCTCGTCGCGACTCCATTTCCGCGTATTTTTGGGAAGCGGGGCGTGACAGTTACACATGCCCCAAAAATCTAAAAACAATTTCCCCGCATCTTATCCTTCATCTCAGCAGCATGTGAGTTCTCACGCGTGCCTCATGCTTGCCCTATCTTTTGGTGACTGCTACTTCTCCATGTGAAATTCTAATTTAGATACACACAGTTGGCTTGTATCTGTGTTTCAATGGCACAGTTACTTTCCTAAATCACCAACCCATGCCCATAATGAAAAGATACAGGTAAAAAAAACAAAAGAAAATGATGCTTTTGCTATTAAGCCATATTAAAACTTGTTGTATTAAAGATTTTCTTCAAAAGGAATACAAGACCAATCATTTGAAAAATTATCATTCTAAGAGGGCCAAATTATATCCCACGACTCATTTGAAAAACCAGAAACACCTGTAGATTTCAAATCCAATATTTGCCATTCACACATGCGTGCATTTACATAATGTGACACATTAAAATAAAAATAATTGAAAGACAGAAGTTTTATAAAAAAAATGAGAAACTATCAAATCATATAACAGAGCAGCCAAGAAGAAAATATTCCTAGATATAATTAACCAATGAGAACTCAATAATCCACAACTCAAAGCCACGCAAGTCAAACCAAAAAACTCAATGATGCCAAATCAAATTATAGTCTCAACAGTAAATGCTAAAAAAAATTATAGAACAATCTTTTTAGAAAATCCTGACAAAATAATTACAATTTTTTTCCCAAAGAAACAAATAATATTCATCAGAAAGTAATTTCTACCTTGGAACCCCGCACATAATTATATTCTTCCCCAAAAATAACCCTAAAAATCCAACATTTCACACCAAACACCTCTGCAAATTTTCTTCGTATTTTCATAATCCAAAATCACTACTGCTGCCTTGTCATCTATCAATTCAATAAATAAAACAGAATCCAGAAAACAAAAAAGGGATCAATTAGATCAAACCTCGCGTGAATGATCTTGACGCTAGGCTTCATGTTCGGCCTCGACCAGTTGTAAGCGAACGAACCCCCAATTCCACTCAACCAAAGGCACGCTTCATCAAACACCCCAAAAATAAGGGGAAAAAACCATCAGATCCCAAGAAAACCATACCCTAACCTAAAATCAACGGAAAAAATCCCCAAAAAAATCGAAACTTACCAACGGTTCGAAGCTTGTGCTCGACGATCCAGTGCCTGATTGATTCGCTTTTGGTCGGTGCCTCCGCCATTAGGGTTTGTAATCGATCCTTCTTTTTTTTTTTTTTTTTTTTTTTTTCGCTTTTATTGGAAAGAGAGAAATAAAATGCCTAGAGAACTACAACAGGCTCTGGTATTTATCAGGGGAAGCAAAATAACGTTGGCTGTTGCTAACGTGCGCAGCCAATTCGGTCAAATCAAAGGTGGCGGGTTTGAGCGGTCGGTAGAAAATGTTTGTTTGCTCCACATGATTTCTCCCACAAAACCGTGTTTGTTTACTGGGAAAGCAAAACTCAGAAAGCTATTTGAGTTGTCAAGTTTTGCTCAGAAGGAGAGAAAACATCCTGATTTTTGATAATATTAAAAAAAAATAATTTTACTCTCTCTTTCTTTCTTGGGTTACTTTCTTCTCTGGCTGTCTCAACTACCCACCGTCTCTTTAGCCGCCTGCCATCTCCTCTCGTGCTCTCCGGTCACTTCTCTCCCTCTCGGTGTGAGACCTTCCCCTCCCTCTCTCACATCCCGATTGTGATCTATTAGGGTTAGTTGCTCTCTCTTCCTCCGCCCTCTCTCTCTCTCTCTCTCTCTCTCTCTCTCTCTCTCGCATGCCGCCTGCCATCCCCTCACGCTCTCTCCCATCATTTGCCTTTCCCCTCCCTCTCACACCCCCATTTCTCTCTGATAGGGTTACTGGAGCTCTCCCACCGCCTCAACTTCCCTCTCTTTAAAACGCCGATGATCTCTTCATTCCCGCTGCTTGGCCTCCCAAATCAGTGTCTCCAACCGCTAATTTCCTTGTTCCCGACACGATCCGTACATCTCCCTTTTTGACACCCTCGATTTGTCTTTGTCACCTCAACTTCCCTCCCTCTCTCATCGCTGATCTCTCCTCTCCTGCCACCGGCCCTCCTCTCTCGCTCTCTCACACCCTTTGAGATCCCTTTGTCACCACCATGAGTCTTTGACTCTCCGTCTCGCACGCCCCCGATCTCGTCGCTGTGCTATCTGTCGCCACTGTCATTTTCCTTCTCATCGTTGTCTCTATGGCATTGCAGAGATTCTCCCCTGCGACGACGCAAAGAGTCTCCCTCTCCCCATCCCCTCTCTCGAGTGGTGGCCAAAGATCAACCCCCCCCCCCCAAAAAAAAAAAAAAAAAAAATCCCCTCTCCCAGGCGGCCGCGCAAAGATTCTCCCCCATCAGCCCCATGGGAGAGAGAACATTCCAAAATCAAAGGCTTTGACCTCTAAAGTATTATTTCACTGAGATCCCTTTGCCTCCCTGCTGTGCTATCCTCATCGCGCCGTGGGATCCCCGCCTCCCTTGCTGGGCATTCTAATGACACGAAAAAATGTAAGCATAAGTTGTGGGCTTGTTGGGTATTCGTTGCTGGGGATGTCGCCAGTAAGTGGGGGGCTAGGGTGTGACTTGTTAAGTAGTTATTACTGGTAGGGGTGTAAATGGTACCCGCTTACCCGTTAACCCGACCCGAAATTATAGCTTAATTTCGGATTCGGATCTGAAAAGTAGGATCCAAATCAGTACCGGGTCGGGTTCGGATCACTGTATTATACTCCGATCCTATATCGGATCGGATTCGGATATAATAGATATCCAACCCGCTAACCCGAAACCCGAATCAAATGTAAATAAAGGCAAGAGTTTCCCAGATCCCAATTCCAACCCTAATCTCTCAGCCGACTTTCTAATTGAAGTTGCAGCCGCCCCTTCATCTTCTTCCCTCTCCCAAAAGTTTTCCAGATCTCTTCATCTTCTTTACTTTTTGGAAAAAGAGAAAATTAAGATCTCATAACTACCATACTTAGCTAGATCTAAAAGCTCCTCGAAGATGAAAAGGCACAAGGTACTTAATTATCACATCTTATTCTATATATTTCATTCTTTTTCTATTTTCTACACTTTCCCTCTTTGAAATCGGGGGATCTGAACTGTAAGTCTGTAAGTCCTCTCTCTCTCTCTCCCTCTCCCCTCTCTCTCTATCTCTGTTTCCTAATTTTTTTTCTTTGATCTCAACAGCAAGGATCATTTTTTCGATCGCAACAAAAATCATTTGTTGTCGCAACGACAACAGGTACTGAATTTTATTTTTATGATTTTTTGATTAAATATTTCCTGTATGCATCTATCCTTGGCCTAGCATCAAGATTGATCTCATTATTCTCTTGAATAAACTTTGGCTTAAATAATTAAATTTCTTGCTAAAGATTGATTTGTTGTTCTCTTGGACTGTGATTTTAATTTCTTACTTAAGTTGCGATTTTTGTGACTTTTTTCCCAGATGATATGTAGTAGTTTATTTAACATAAACTCCAAACAACTGATCAGAGACTTAATTTCTTGCCAAAAAAAATTATTTTTTGCTCCCTTTGATTGTGAATTTAGTTTCTTGCTTAAGTTGTCATGTTTGTAACTTTCTCTTCAGATCATATATAGTATTTTTTTTAATCATGTACTAAAAAACAATTGATATGAGATATGTATCTAAAGACTTTTAGAATAAAGAAAAGAACTAGTAAAGTCTTCTATAAGAAAAATAGATTTATTTAATTCTTTTAGAAGAAAGAAAAAATAATAAATCTTATAATTAAGCTGAAACTTTTCTTTATTTAGAACTAATTTACTGAACCATTTTGCACATTATTCATTAGTTCATGTGTTTATTCTTATTTTTGTTTCATAATTTTGTCCTATCTAATGACTTAATATTTTTTTAAAATAATATTGTTGTAGATAATGTAAATAAATTCATATTATTGATATTTTGTATGTCCTTGTTTGTTTGTTTCAGCATGTCTGAAAATATTGTTGATGATGGAAAAAATACTAATGAAGAAACAACAAAAGACTCTTCAAAATCTACCAAAAGGAAGCTTACGTCTCTTGTATGGAATGATTTTACAAAACAGGAAAGAGATGGAAATTGGGAAGCAATATGCAATTATTGTAAAAAGGTTTTGACAGGACAATCTAAGAATGGAACCACTCATTTAAAGAATCATTTAAATTCTTGTTCTAGCTACAAGAGAACCGTAAAAAGGAGCGGTGGTGTTGGACAAATGCTTCTGAAATCTGGTGAAATAAAGCTTGATGGAAGTACTGATATCGAATGTTTTAAATTTAGTCAAGAATTTAGCCGTGAGGAACTTGCTCGCATGATTATATTACATGAGTACCCTTTCTCAATTGTTCATCAGCTTGGTTTTAAAGCTTTTGCTCGGAGTCTTAATCCAGAATTTAAGTTTGTGTGTCGCACTACAATTAAAGAAGATTGCATGAAGATTTTTGAAAAAGAAAAGAGTAAGTTGTATGATGAATTTGATAAACTTCAATGTCGAGTTAGTCTCACTTCTGATATGTGGAGTTCTAATAGAAATATGGGATATTTATGCATAACATGTCACTATATCGATGACAATTGGAAGCTTCAGAAAGAATAATTAGTTTTATGCATGTTGAGGCACCACACACTGGGGATGCTATTACAAAGGTCATCTTAGAAAGATTGTATGATTGGAATCTTGATCGAAAGCTATTTAGTATAGTATTGGATAATTGCAGCACAAATGATGTGATTGTACAGGAGCTTCAGAAAATCTTTTCTGCTAAAGGTTCTCTTCTTTTCAGTGGTGATCTTTTCCATGTTAGGTGTTGTACTCATATTCTAAACCTAATTGTTCAAGATGGATTAAAAGAATTAACTGCTATAGTATACAAGGTGCGTGAAACTGTAAAGTATGTGAAAGGTTCTCAGGCTAGACTGGAAAAATTTCAGAAGATTGCAAAACAAGTGCATGCATCAAAACAATCATTAATTGATGATTGCCCTACGAGGTGGAATTCAACTTATCTAATGCTTGAAAGAGCTTATGATTTAAAAGATGCAATTTCACGCCTTGCAGAATTGGATAACAAGTTCAAACATGCACCATCCATTGAGGAATGGGAAAATGTTGAAGTTATTTTGGAATGTTTGGAGGTATTTTATGATGTGACTGAAAAATTTTCAGGTAGCAAGTATTCTACTGCAAATATCTATTTTAATGATATTTGTACCATATATGTTGCTTTGAAGGAGTGGTTGCACAGCCCATATCCATTTCTTGTTTCCATGGCTGGAAAAATGATTGAAAAATTTGAAAAATATTGGAAAATAACCAATAATGTTTTGACAATTGCATCTATTTTGAATCCTTGCTACAAAATGAAGTCAGTTGATTACTTTTTCAATTTGATATATGATGCTGAATTTGAATGTGAGCTGAAAATAAATGGTATCCGAAATGTTTTGAGAACTCTCTACAATGAGTATGTTGTCCGTCATTCTCAAGCCAATCAAGGGACTTCTTGTGGTGGTTCTGTTATTGGGATTCATAATGTATGCCTTTCTAAGGGATTTACAAGCAAAAGGTTGGCATCTGCGAGAGTGGCTCTTGATCAATTTATAGAAGAAAGCTTATCTAGTGCTGTACTGAAATCTGAGCTAGATAAATATCTAGAGGAACCAGTTCACCTTTTCAAAAAAGGTGAAAATGACAGTTTTGATATCTTGGAGTGGTGGAAGGTTAATGCAGGTAAATATCCCGTACTTTCTATGATGGCTCGAGACATTCTGGCAATTCCTATTTCAACTGTTGCTTCAGAATCCGCATTTAGTACTGGTGGTAGAGTAATTAGTGCACATCGAAGTTCTATGACATCATCTACTGCACAAGCCTTAATTTGCACTCAAGACTGGATAAGAAATAAAATTATAGGTAAGATTTGAGTTTTCTAGTTTTTCTTTATTTATTTGCCAAGTCAAGTACTATTTAATATTTTTTGAGTTTCCTTTTATTTATTTGCTTACTCATTTTGTCTATATCTATTAACAGATTCACAATTAATGGAAGAAGAGGATGGTCTTTCCACAATTTTTAGGGCAATTGCTTTGGATTCTGAGTTTGATAGAGGTGGAGCAATGGATGGAATGATGATTCAAGTATCTACTCTCAAATTGGTGAACTATTCAAGTTCAAGCCTTTTCTTTTTCATTTTGGCTCTATATTTGAGTTTGTTAATGATTTTCCATATTCTTACAGGTTGAAACTTTCGTTGGTTGGATAAAACTAAAATTACAAAGTGGTAAAGGTAAAACAAGAACAAAAAAATGCACAATTAAATCATTTATTTGAGTATTAATTTTTGATTTATTTGTTAGTATATATTCCTAGTCTTTTTTACTTGTGCAAAGATTTTGTGTGTTTTATATGTTCAGAATTTTTTCAGATTTATGATAAGCTATCTTCGCAGCTAACAAAGAAAGAATTCAGCAACAAGCTTATCTTTTCGGAGGTAAAAGTGAAACAAGAAAGAAAATGCAATTAAATTATTCATTTGAGTATTAATATTGATTTATTTTATTAGCATACGTTCCTTTAGTCATTTCTAATTGTGCAAAGATTTTTTTTGTTTTTTACATGTGCAGGTTTCTTCAGATCTACCAAAAGCAACCCAACATCTATCAAAGAAAATTTTAGAAGCAAGCCATATCTTTCACTAGCTTATAGGATTTTGTTTCTCTTTTTTCCTTCTTCTTAAGAACAATATCTTGTGTGGAGAAACAATGTGTGAGCAGATTAGACTCATTAGCCTTTATCTAAAAGTAATTATTTTGTGGTTTTAAATTTTGTTGCTGGATCAAAGAAATTGCGATAATGTTGTTTTTGTAAGACAATATGTTTTATTAATCCAAGTTTATGGGTTGGTATTTGAGTTTTATAAATTATTAACATGCAAGTTTATTGATGAATTGTAACAGATTGTAATTGTATAGTTTGTGAACATTGTGGCTACAGGTACAATGTCCTATAGGGATTTCAAATTTTTGTTTTAGTTATTGGCAAATTTTGTAAGTATATATGTTGAAACTATTTCATTTAGAAGAGAAAAAAATCCGAAACCCGAATCCGAACACAGCTTTCATAACGGGTACGGGTCGGATTCGGATCCTACTCTTGTTAACGGGTTCGGATTCGGATTCGGGTATATTGTACCCTATCGGGTTCGGATTCGGGTTTTACCTGAACCCGATCCGAACCCGACCCGTTTACACCCCTAATTACTGGGGATGTCACCAGTGAATGGGCAATTTGTGGAATTTGTGCATGTTCAATATGCGGGGCTTTGAGTGCAGTAGGTTGTGAAGAAATTCTGAGCCTTTTTTAAATTTAATTATTGTGCATTTCGATTTGGGAATGTTGATGAATGCCGCGAATGGGTCTTTTCCATTGCACTAGCCGTCGTCGTGAGTTACAGATAAATATTTCCCTTTATTGTCCTTTTTTCTTGTTTGTTAGAAGGAAAATTGGGTTGAATGAGGGTGGTTCAATTTTGTTTTCATCATCACCTATCTTACATTGTTGTTATTGTTGCAGTGCAGTTCGCTTGTTGGGTGGCTATCATGATTCTGGGCGAATATGGTATAATCTTTCAACTCTATGCTTTGTTAATTAAATTTATGGATTAATTGGAATTGATTGGAGTTTGTGGTTACCATATGTTGGCTAATGAAGACTTGTTGCATTGATGAAATTCGTGGGGGTTTGAAATTGATTCTAATTGATGAATTTGTGTGTTTGATGATGAAAATAGTTACTTAAATTGATTCTAATTGATCAAATAGTTTTTTGTAATGCACAAACTTTGGTATGCAGCAGGAGAGATCAAATAACCCTAACGGGAGAGTAATGCAGCGAAATTATTTTTTAATGCATGATTGTCAGAATTCAGGGCCCGTTCTCTCATCCACAGAAGGAAAAGTGACATCTCAAATTCTGCTAGGAAACATATGGTAATGTACGAACACGAGATATGGGATTGCATGACTTTCTAAGATTTTGGCATTATCCACGTGAAAGTGCACCTAGAAGGGGTGAATAGGTGTAGTGCTAATCTTATGCCAAATGATGCGTAATTAAAAACTTAATTGCTAACACACAACATGTAATCAAGAGTGAGTGTGAATTCCCCATGAAGGGTTCTGCAACTACTCCTCTAGATTCCTCTAAAGTAAAAGTTGATGTGCTTTAAAAACTCTCTTGGTTGAATGTAAGTGTGAGCACAAAAATAATACCAAGCATGTATATGATATGAGCAATTAATAACAATGCGAGATATAAAGAGAGAGGAGTTGATAGATAGTGGATCAAACGCAAACACGGGGATATGTTCGAGGTTCGAGCCACTGCTATACGTCCCCGCCTTCACATAGAAGGATTTCAAGTTTTCAACTATCCACTATAGGATCTTCCACACAGGGATCTCCACTGAGGAATTACAACTTACAATCTTGGAGTAAACAACTCCAACTCTCACACCTCTGCACAAGAGGGAGCACAAAGAAAAAAAGAAATAAAACTTAGTGATCCAATGATCACAAACACTCTTGGTAATCTCAAAGGATCACAAATAATTTTTCTCACAATCCAAAAATCTTAAAGATAGATTTGAATTGAATAGCTTAAGTATGTGAGAAATCAAAGTATTTGAAAAAGAAAATACAAAGAAAATACTTGAAAAAAATTTCTTGATAGATATATAAAATGAAGAACAAAATAGAATTCCCAAGGACTTGATTTTCTTTGATTTTCTAAAACTTTGAAAACAAAAATAAATATATAGAATTGAAGCTCAAAAACTTGTTTTAAAACACTTTAGAAAATGGGCAAGAAGGCACTAGAAAACTGATAAAATTTCTCTTGAAAAATATTGATCAAAACAGCCCCCAAAACCCTTTTATATAGGGCCTAGGAGACACTAGCCGTTGGGGTCAAAATCTGTCCATAATGGGCTGTCGGTCGATCGCCCGATCGACCTGCCAATGGTCGGATTTTCAACCATTTGAGCCATTGGTTGACCGTCCGGTCGACCGGCCCTAAGGCAACAATGCCTGGCGGTCGACCGCTCCATCAACTGGCCCAAGGCCAAAGGCCTATCGGTCGACCGCTCGGTCGACTGGGCTCTACCTGAGAGTTGGGTAGTGCCAGTTGGTCGATTGCTCTGTCGACCGGCCCATAGGCTGGAGCCTTGTGCACGTTTTGTCCACATCGGTTGACTGACCGGTCGACCGAGCTCGTGCGGTCGACTGGCCCATAGGCTGGAGCCTTGTGCATATCAGTCGACCGACCGGTCGACCTAGCTCTAGTCCGGTTCATCGCCAGAAGGCTCAAAAACAGATTTTAGGATTTTAAAATCTAACTTGATAATTCCCTAAAAATTCAAATAAATTTCATAAAATTTCGCAAAATAAGTTCTTGTATATATTTGAAGTACAAATATGCGTGGTCAAAATTCAACACATATTTAAAATAATTTGAACTATTTTTGTGATATAAAAATTTAGACTTAGAACAAAAACTGTATTTTCCACTTTAGATTATGAAATAGAAAAATCGTTTCCTCCAAAACCTGTATAAATACAAAATATGATATTTGAAACACATATGAAGCATAGTGTGTATGGATAGAATCCAACACATATTGTAAGTGATATCTATATTTTTGACGTTAAATCTCAAAATGAGTTTTGATAAAAATAAAATTTGAAAACCATGAACTTGAATCATCAAAATAAGTTTTAGACAATATGAAACATTAATGTGTATGGATGAAATCCAATATACATATAAACTATATAAACTTGTTTTGATTCTATCTATTCATGAAAACTATATATGTATATTCTTGAAAATCCAAAACCGGTTAAACCGAAACCAAAACTATTTGAACTTGTGTGTGTACTTGAGCATATCAAAACTAACTATGCTTACACAAGATCTAAACTAAAACAAACCTAAATATAAGTCTTCTCTTCGATCTTCATCTTCAAGACGACTCGATCCATCTCTTCGATCTTCATCTCCAAGACGACTCGATTCAAACACGGTTCATAGAGCTTGACTCCATCCGACTACTAGATGCGATTTTGACGCATGATCTCTTGAATCAAACCTGTATTAGCTTCCAAACTCAACTTTGAATCCTCTGTTGAAGCTAAACACCTACTGAGATCTTGATCAATAATTGAAACTATATAAACATAAGATCATTACTAACTTAACTTCATAAGTTAGTCATCATCTAAACTATGGTGAAGGGCCTTTGGGCTAACACCATGTTTGGTATCACCGTTGTCCCGTTTAACTGAGGCTATGATTAAAGCCTAGTACATAATATAGCAATCAATAGTTGTAAACTGCTAAGATGACTATATATGATTAGAATATAAGACTGTGAGTCTTTACGATTAAAGTTTAGACTGTGATGAGAGTCTTATAATGACTGAGTTAGCAACAAATTTAGTATTTTGGATGGCTGACAATGACAACTGAAGACAATTCTGAGTCTAGAATCCAAAGTTTTTTCATTCCAAATATTTATACATTCATAATTTACTTGATGAGTGTAATGAGGAGTAAGTAAAAGAAACTGAAGAAAAGAATAAGGAGAAAATGACTACAATATGTTATCTCACTCTAAGTTTTTTTAAAAAAATTTCCCTTTGCTTTATGCACAAATGTTTAATCAATTTCTTCATTTCACCCCATGTCAATATCTACTCGTCCATATACCCCCTCTCGATAAACAATCTCACATCACTCTTAAGGGTGTCAAACGGGTCGGGCCCGACCAGACCTGGGCACGACGGGCCAAAAGGATGGGCCGTGCTGTGCCTGCCCTGCGAGCCAAGCAGTGGCCGGCCCGGGCTCGGGTCCCTTTGGGGGACTCAGGTCAAGACCGTGACCTGACCCGGTCCGGCCAGGATATTTTTTTAATAAAAACTATTATTACACACACTAAATATGTTTTTCTATCTACTATTTACACAGGTATTGGGTAGTGTAGTCAGTGATTAGGCTTGTTTCACTCACACACTTGAAGTCTCGGTTTGAGCCCGAGTATTTACAAATTTTTTGACATTTTATTTATTGAGACATTAGAGGGGTGGCGGAGGCAGAGGGGTCGCGAGCTACGGAAGACGACGGTGGCAAGCAACAAGGGGCAGCGGCCCGGCGGGTGGCCAAGGAGGAGTGGGGCTGGCACGCCAGCCTGAATACCCCGCTTGCCCAATGACACACTAATGTCCTTGGGCGTTGCCACGCCGGGGCCAGCCCAGCGCAAGTGGGGTGTATCAGCCCCTGTGCTCGGGTTGGGCATGCACGGATTAAGCCCAGCCTGGGCGGGCCGTAGGCCACCAAATGTGAACCCAACTGGGCCCGTGAGGGAGTCGTGCCCGACCGAGTACCGTGCAGGTTACCGGCCCGGCCCAGTTTACTCCCCTATCACTCTCAGCGCGCACCGAAAAGAGACGAAAAACAATCAACAACAATAAGAGGAAGAAGAAAGGGGGAGAGGAGAAATCGGAAGCAATGGCGTCTGGTTGGGGGATAACAGGCAACAAGGGGCGGTGCTACGACTTCTGGACCGACTTCAGCGAGTGCATGTCCCGCTGCAGGGAGCCCAAGGACTGCTCCCTCCTCAGAGAGGACTACCTCGAATGCCTCCACCACGCCAAAGAGGTAACCCTATTCTCTCTCACCCAAAATCCTAAACGATCTCATCTGATTGTTTTCGATCCGTCGAATTCGATGTCTGATTGAAGAGCTCGCTCAAAGACTGTCAAAAATTGATCTAGTAGAACCCTAAATTTCATCATCTGTGTTGCAGAAAAAGGATCGATCCGCTCAAATTTTGTTAATTGAAGATTTAGGAAAGCTAAATTAGCTGAGTGATGTTCAATTTGATCATAAATCTTTATCATTGGGTATCTAATTAATAATCAAAGAGTCTGTTGACTTAGATACTTATTCAAGCTTTCTAGCTGCTTTTAGGTTGGCTGAGTTAAATTGGTTCAGAACTCTACCGTCTCTTATGGAAAAATGTGAGTGTCTGTCTTGAATTTTACGACTCGGATCCATTTTATGTTGAATTTGTGAAGGGAAAGTTTGTGGAGGGAGGAGGTGCATATGGAAGCAGAGGCCTGTTTTGTAATTTTCCATTGTGTATTTTGTAAGTAGAGTTTTGAGTAAATTGAGAAAAATAGTAGTTTTTGTGAGTTCGGGTGTATTGGGGATTAGATTTGAGAGATATTCCAATGTCATTATGCGTTCCTGTAGAGTACTAATTGTAGTGCATTAGCCCATGATCGGCTGTCCTATTTTCATGATGATAGATCCTACATATTTTGGTTGCTTTGACGATCATGCTCAATGCTCAGCAATGCTCAGCATCCATTCCTGTGCTTTGGTTGAAAATGCAGAACAAGCATGGTCTCACAAGCAACACAACTGCATTTTTAGCTTCATACTACAAAACCAACCCAACAATATAGCCGTCCAAAAATCCTATTGTTTATATTTGGCTGTAACATTTTAGAGAATTTTCCAGAAATGTTTGCAGTCATGCAAGGGAAATGTTTCTTAGCACAACCTATGGGACCCTTTCGACTATCCTGGTTTTGTTTACCGAAAGTTGAAAAATAACTTTTGTTGCTTTTCTCTTGCATATGCTGATATGCTGTACATCTGTAAAAAGTCGCTTTGAGACGGGCCATGTCACCACCAATTAAGCTATTACCCATGGGTCTGGTAAGCAGATGGTCACAACGACAACTTTGATACCATTTACTCTGACAGTTAAGGTAATCTAGATCCCAACTAGTGTTAGATTTCAATTGCTAATAAACAATATTTGTGACTTCATGTAATTTAAGTAAGCTTTATGCATACCTCCAATCCAAGAGCTTTAATGAGTTTTCTCTATGAACCCCAATACCCATTAGTGATTTGATTTGTCGATAGAAATAGGGACATACTAGAGCAATTGGCGTAATTTGGCTCTTGAATCTTTTAGTGGATAGAAGCTTAGCAGGACTAACAAGACAATTGTTAATACAAACGCATATGCTTACCATGGGAGTTTAATTATATATTAAGTTGTGGCGCATAGACGACTTGTCAGTTGTCACTTGTCACATTACAGAGTCCCAATTTGATGCTAAAGAAAGTAGATCAACCATCATGGTTACTATTAACATTCAGTTGATGAAAAATTTAGAATGTGTTGGAGTAGAACGTTTAAGACTACCGGTGGCGAGAAAGAGTGATATAGAATGAGTGGAGGTTATGTGATGTATGAGAAGAACATTCCGAGCCATGTCATATTGAACTTTTAAACCGTATTAAAAATTTACTAAATGGGGAACATTAGCTAGGGTGAGAACTGCAAGTGCGAGTCTTGGGAGCCTTTTTTTGGGGGGGATGCTTAGCCCCAAGTTCTTCAACATCTAAGGAAGCTCTTGGTGGTGTATGCCCTTTGCACACAATATAAAAATAGCCAATGATACAAGGACTGGATATTGTACTGGAAGTAGGAGGGAAGCTATACATGTCTGAATATTATACATTATAGATTTTTGCGCATTGAGGTTATTGGTCCCCACAGAAAAGCGATATAGAATGCATAAAGGTTATTTGATGTCCATGAAAATTACTGAGGTTGTCTAAGAAAATGCAATCATTGAGGAGGCTAAATGCTTGGGTCTGCAATGCTATAGGGTGGGAATTACAACATGAGTTAGGCTTGCAGGATCTGGATATTTCTACTATAAAGTATAAACAAATTCATATTTGGTAGCAGGTATCTATCATAGTTTCAAATATTGTACGATTTTGACATACTACTGGCAATGTTGTATTGGGCTTTGAGGTACCTAATACGATATTAATCCTATAGTATGAGCTGTTATAGAGGATGCTATTGCCAACATTGCCGGCTGATGCTGGCGTTATCGAACCATTAGACAATACCGATATTGATACCAAGATTTCAAACAATGGTATCTAGGAATCCTAAAGGCAGAATGCTCCTATGAATACTTCCAGTTTCCAAGCATGATGTTGCTTCAGAGGAGCTTCAAAGAGTAATTGTAATAGAAAATGGTTGTTGGCTTCAATTCTTACCAAAAGCATGGGCTAAATATAAAAGGATTTAAATGCCTAAGATCTATTGTTATTCTGTTTAGGGATTCCCATATGGCTCCATATTTCACTGTTGTTCACCATTTTCGCTCCATTGGATATTCTTTTTCTTGTTTTACAAGCTTCTTCCTCTCTCTGAAGAATATACATCTTTTTGACTGAGTTCAACACCCTAGCTGAAGGATGCAGAGACCTGAAACTGTCTTGACTTTGGATTGTCAATAGCTAGAAACTGCATAAAGTTTAAGCACCAAAAATATATGCAGGAACTAAGAGTAAAGATCTGGATTTTACATATGCCCAGTTTTCGACAGTCTCAAGAGATAGAACTGCCAAATGATGAGCTAGTATTAAACAGAAAACAACAGACTTTCCTAGTTAAGTAACTCATTTTAAGGAGTGAACGTTCTGTCTGAAGGAAGAAAGGTTCACAAGCGTGGCTACTCTTAGTCTTAGATGGGTTGACACGCTACTTGGATAGGTCATTCGGTGCAGAGAGAAGAACCATAAATCTGGACTCTAGAATCTAGACACGTTGGGTAACTTATATGAAAGCGTTTTTTTAGAAATAATCTGTTTATACAGTTAAAGTGTTGGGTACTTCTAAAATTCTTTTAGTGCTTATCAAGAAAGATCAATACTTGGAAGTAGATTTATTGGAAGAAGTTTGCTTAGGAATGAATGTAAGAAAGTTTAGATAATGTTTCGTAACAATGAACGTGTGAGAAAGTTTAGATGAGGTTCATAAGAATAGATGTGTGAGAAAGTTGACAAGTGCAGATTCATGATATCAGTCCAGATAAATAAACAGAGGAATGGAAAATTTCAGTTAGAGGATAGATTATGCGAGAGAAAAATAGAAGAGGAAAGGATGCGGTGGGGTTTCAGCATTTGCTGTTGAGAGAAGCCAGATAATGTGACTTCTCCAAGCTGCAGCTTATCAAGTTACTTTACTAAGAAGTCCTTTCTAAATCAATTACCATACATCAACGTTTTTGAAAAAGAAAACTTGTTTGCTTCTAAATGCAGTAAAGCACTTGTCACGACTCACAAGCAGCACCAAAAACACCTTTGGTTTATGTGAAGTGATTCTTGACTTCATGTTTTTTTTGTCTAGCATCTGGCTCAAGCTTACAATATTTTTAGCAATGAACATCCTTATTAAGAAATAAACGTGCAGTAATAAAGTATTGGGTCTCTAAATCAGCTCACCATGCGTGGAAAAATGCCCAAACTGACAAGGAAAAAGTAAAATAAAAAACAGATATCTCAGCATTGTCATTGAAGTTTTATCCTCTGGCTCTATAATATCACCTTGTGATCATTCTAGTCCAAATATCTCACATCTTTTTGAAATTAGTGGTACTTCAGAACCTCGAATTTAAGTTAATTTCTGATTGGCTATCACCGAGGCAGTACAGGAAGTTCATTTCGTGTTTGTGAAAGAGATCAGGGTAGTTCTTGTGGAAAACCTTTTTTATGTAATTTAATATGACATGCATGGATAAATTTTTTCCGCTGAGACAACCACCACCAACCCACCAACTACGCCCCCAACACTAAACCAAATGGTATATCTTTAAGTATCTTTCCATTTGCTTTCATTTATGTTGTTTTCATCATTCAAAGTCATACCAATTTCATGTAATGTAATTAACAAGCACATTATATATTTTCTATTTGGTCTGTTCGATCAACTAATTAAACACATCTATTTTCCCACTCATCAAACTTCATTCTGAAGAAACTGACTCAGAGATGTCTCCGAGAAGTTGTCTTGTGGCCTCAAACCTGAATAAATCATTCATATCTTACATTACCGCAAAGAACCAAGAAATATGTCCGCTGCCTAAAGCATCAGATTGGTGTTTTATCTTTCACTTATTCTGAGTGTCTTTGCCTAGTACATCCGAAGCAATCAAACCAAACAAGTTTAAGAAAAAGTCACATTTCTTGTTTGGAATCCTGACACTCTCCAACCATGCCACAGGTTTGAACAAAATAATATGAAAATTTATAGATGGCGAAATTAAACCAATTCTTGGCAAGGCCCTTCTGATCCTGATGACAGTCTTATGTCCAAGCTGTACTTTCTGTAGAAGCGCGGAAGACTTACACTGTGATATCATATCTGATCTTTCCGAACTATACCTTCAGAGCTTTACATCTACCCTTCCCCGTTCTGTATCGTCCTATGGCCAAAGCCTTCAGTACTTACTGTAGAAGCACAAAAGACCTGCACAGCAATATTAATCTGATTCTTTTGCGTGGGACATTCATATCTTTACCCTTCCCTTCCTTTACGGCCATCAATGGTAGATGCTATGGCTCCCTAACTGCTAGGTTCCTTGCAGTCATTTTCTTACCGAAACAACAAGTTCAATCGAAAATGCAAAAATGGCACAGTGAAAATTATTAAATACTTGAACTTGGTGAGTTTATGTTGTCATATTCTTATTAATGTCTATTTTGTCATACTTTTCTTTGCTAAACAATCTGAAAAATGGTGATGTATGATCAAAATAGCTACATGGACTCCTGCTTGGGCGCTTGTTGCTGTGATTTTGGTAAGTAAACTAGGAATGTTACTTAACTGTGCCGAGATGCATTCTTCAACTTGTCAACCACATTATGATGATGAGTTGCCTCTGTTCTTTTTATCTTGTTACTGACAACCAATAATGTATATTGTGAGTTTGTGTAATGGATACCAAGATGCATGTTCAGGTATTTTAAAGCTGTGATGGTGAAGGAGTCCTAATTTTAGTCCCTACACTGATCTGCTGAATTTAATGTTATCGCAGTTCCAACGGAGAAACAGAATCTATAAAGAAGAGCAGCGTCAAATAAGAGCAGCTGCACGTAAGGCAAGGGGGGAAGATGAAGAAGATGGAGGGAGCCCTCACCACTAGCACTGTGCTACAAGCAAGCATCCTCTGCCTTTCTGAGGACTGCGAGGAAAGAACTCAAAGCTGTTGTGTTCCTCAAATGTTGAATCTTATTACGTTTGCAATAACAACACTTTTGTGCTTTCTCTGATAGTAGTTCTTACTGTTCTCTTTGCTGATGCTAAGGCTGAAGTAATACATTTGTTTATCCGAACAAAGGATTTCTTTTTGCCTCGGAATTTTTTCCTCCAGACATGAGTTCGGAACAAAAGTGCTTCGGTTCTTTTTGAAGTTGATTATCGTTGCAACATTGTGAACTTTCCAGTTTGTGGGTGTTTTGTTCATGGGTTATATGTTTTATCATTTCCCCATCATTTACAAACTAATTTGCTGCATGTTTCAGGAGTTATTTTACTTGCGAATTTCAGTTTACAGCAAGTTGTGCTAACAGAATAAATGAATACAGATTAAAAACAGGAAGACAAAAAAAAAAAAAAGGAACAGCTCGGTGTTCATTTCTTTCTCTTTATGGGCCTGTTTAGTTAAGGCTGGAAGTGAGGAAGTGGTAATAGTTCCCTTTGAAATTTGAGAATTGGTTAGTAAGTTTTTTGGTATTTGGATGTTGTTGGAAAATGTAATTTGGAAATGTCTTTTTTGGTGTTTGGATGGTAACGTGGAAGTGGAAAAGTTGACCACAAAGTTGACCGCAAAATAATATTAAAATAAAATTAATAAGAAAAATAAAAATGGACTATAATTAGAATACAAATGAGATTTACATGATAAAAAATTAATAATTTTGTGATAAAATTTATTACAGATGAGATTTACATGATCACAAAATTAACTGTAGCACTCTCGAAGTGAGAAATTTGTTGTGTAAAAGAGAAAAAGAAAAGGAGTTTTCTTATTTTCTTTTTCCGGCGTTTAGATAGATAAGAAAGTGAGCAATTATTCTTCCTCATTTCCTTACTTCCGCCCACTTTCTTGCAACAAAACACGCCCAATGTGAACTCTGATGATGAAATGATGTAATTTTATGCGAGTTGTTTCTTTTTCCACCATGGTCAGGGTTTCAGTGATTGGTAATTGCATTATTCCTGTAAAAAGATCTAACCAAAAAAAGTAAGAAAAAAAAAAAAAAAAACCTATTCCTGGTTTTTTCATGCTAAATAAAATTCAGAAAAATAAAACTGTAGGTAAAACATCAGTACTGAATTTAAAAATAAACTTGGACTAGTGAACTTTTCAGAGCCCACCATAAACTTGGATTTAATGATAACTTAAATTGTCTTCCAGAAGCACAACAGTACAAGTCTACAAGGTAAAGAGCACAGAAAACAACTGATACAACAAGATAGAAGTGGGAGAGATTCACAGAGATGAGTGAAATTCTCCCACTAACAACAACAATGATCATCGCAATAGACAATCTAAAAGAGTGAAAAGCTCAGCTATATACGCAGTATAACCATACATGTATCCAGTACTAATTCTCGTCGTCAGACTCAAAACATTGTCTCCGGCGCACTGATTCCAACACAGCAGCAGACCGATCCCCAGCCCCAGCCCCACCCATTGCAGACTTCAGCTTTGGAACGCTCATAGAACCGAGAGGCGGCGTTGGAGCTGCACCCCGGTTCACCTCCTTCAGCACTGACCTCGCTTTTGCTCTTGCTGCCGCCTCAGCCACTGCCGACCCAATCTCACCGTCATTCCCCAATTTCTCCGACACTCTAGCATAAACGCCGGTCACTGCAATAGGTGACCGGAATTGACTAGTGGTGGGAGCAGTGGCAGACCTCTGAGCAGAGGCAACAGCCTCGTCGACAGTAGACTTAGCCTTGGCATTCTCGTACTTCTTCATGTCGTATGTGAGCTCCTTCTGGAGCTGCTTGTCAGCTACAAGTATCTCTTCAAACTCGTTCTTGTAGTCCTTCAGGAGGGCTCGGAGACACTCCATAAGGCTACCGATGAGGGGGCTGTTCTTGCTCTCGAGCAAACGTTTCAGTTCGATGAATATCGGGACTGCATTCTGGATCAAGTTCTTTTTTGCTACATGGTTGACTACCCGCCCTCTTGCAGCTTGAAGAGCTCCTCCACTATCACCACCTTCATCGTCCATCTCATGAGAATCGGTGCTCCGGTTTTGATGGATTCGCATCTCTTTGCATGCTAGAATTTGCAGGGCATCCTATAAGCGAAAAGCAATAACCGGATTAGTTTCTTGAGCTAAGCATCCTGTAATCATGTCAGCACATTAAGTTGATACACAGTGATTGGATCCTTGTACATGTTTGCACATGTATCTCTCTGTGGCTCCCTAGTTACATTCAATTTACTATTTGATTGGAACACAAGCATGTGCAGTCCTATTTCATTGTCTATAAACCCATTTATGAGTAAAATACTCTGGGAAGCGTAGCGTAAATATCTAGCCCACTATGGAACTTCGAACGGTGCAATTTCCATCGATACTCTCTTAGCAGGATGAATCTTGGAACGTTAGGGCGAATTATGTGATATTTACCTAATAGCAACCAGAGTTTCAAGTTCCTTGGAAAAAGCTAAGGGATTACATAAACAATGCATATAACGAAAGAATGATAATCAATTAGACTGATAATCATCAGATTCCCACTGCCTTTTGGAACTTGAATTAAGTGAAATAAATTGCCTAAATACTAATATTGATAATCATCATTATTAACATGTTTCAGCTAAGAAGCCCAATTTAACATTGAGAAGGCTGTACAGATAATTTGAAAAGGTAGCTACATATATAATTAATATTTTGTGTCCGGAGAGACATACACGCACTTAAATAAAGTTCTGTATGTTTAGTTTTCTCTTTATTTACAATTTGCTTCTCAATAGTACACCATGTCTTCCCTGTTTCATTCTTTGCCCAAAGCAAATATTTAGAGGTTTCCTATTTTGCTACATCTGTTTGAAATGCATGCCCAATCATGTAAACCATATAATCTGCCAACAACCCACTCTCCGACATAGTTCAGCTTCCACATATTAATGATTTGTGGACTAGTCCTACAAATTTGCTCACCCCTACATAGCTGGCCCTGTTCTAATGTGGAAAACCGGAAACACAAAGTTGCTGATAGGCGATGGCAAGACAACTTCCACATATTATTTGCATGTGTCTGTGCTTGGTGGCTCGGCCATTGTAATAAGATCATTCAAAGAAATATTTTGACAAAATTATGGCAAATGCTACATTAGAATCATCTGGCTTTGTTTCTCTGAGTAATGCTTAGTGTTCAGTTCCCCACTTTCCACGAATCCACATTCATCACATCAACCCCAGAGAGCACCCCTATTTATTCCCATCGGATGTGATGAGTCTTGGGTGTCAAAAATGGGTGTGCAAAGTGGGGTTCTAAAGCATTGCTCTTATTCTTTTGTCGATAAGCATAGAAAAGGGTACTAATCCATATCCATTCCATGAAAAATCTGCTAATGAAGAGAGAACGGTATTTGATTGATCTAGTTAGGATAAACTATAGAAACCCAACACCAAATTACCAAAATTTTACATAACTACCCCCATAACAAATTTAACTAAGTGCGCTACGTCCAACTTTAGATGACACTTCACTTAATACCTCGAACATCTAAACCTCTACATCTAATATTTAAAAAAATAAGAATTTGGCATTATTTTGCATCCTGAAACAAATATCATGTTCGAGTCGTTGCATAATTTTCTCGAGGTTTTGGCCTGTACAAGTCATTTAAGTGATCGCTTTATATAAAATTAGAGGCAGTGTATAATTAAGCTAATGTAGAACATTACAAGAAAATTTTGGTAGCAGCTGGGAGGTAGTATTTTATAGTTTAGCCTATATTTTAACTGCAAAAAAGTTAAGAGATAGAAGGCCTAATAGTGAGCATACCTTCAATACAGACTGCCCAGTTACATCATCAACACTGAGCAAGCCATCAGAAGCAGCTGCTAATATCTCTGCACATAACTTAGCTGATGTAGCCAAAAGGTGCTCCGGGGCCATTTGCTTTAACAAAGAAATATAGATATGCATCCGTTGTGACCTTGATTTCTCGTCATTGCCTCTATAAACAACACAGCAACAAAATCAGATTACAATGCACACTCCAATCCATTATCCAAGGAGCTTAATCTAAACTAAGGAATACCTTATTAAGAAACGTCGAGCACCACTTTGCAAATTTCCTTGAGTCTCACTATGCCCAGAATGGGCATTGCAATCATTCAGAACAAAAATTGCTTCTATGAAACTATTGTATGCAAGAAGAGGTGCCTTGACTGCCATATAGATCCATCAGAAACTGCATATGATATGTAGATAATTCTTTCTATATACTAGTAGAAAGACTCACCTTTTAGAATGGTTCCAAAGAGGAAATCAGCCAGATGCCTAATCTTTTCAGATTCATCAACCAGCGCCAAGAGAAATCGAAGAAAAAGCACACCTCTCCACTTCACATAATCTCGCTGGATAAATACTATGGATATGAGAGCTGAACACAAATGACGCACACCAAAACCCCTAAAAGTTAAAGTAGTCGAAGAAACACACACCTGTAATAATCTTGAAAGTAGGATAAATGTCTGTCTTCTCACAACTTCACAGGGATCACGCAATGAAGTAGTAATTCTGGATATGTAGCTGGCATTTCATATAACAGACTGATATCAGTTAATGGTCAAAACATGTGAGATTGGCTTACAAAATTTAAGAAATATAGGTTTGTATTACGAATTAACGAATTACTGAATGTGCCATGCTGATGAGTATTAGATCAACATACATGTGCATGGCTGAAACATGTAAAAATAAGAGATTCATTATTTCATGTGTATGTCGTATAAAATATAAAAGCGAATTTACCAATTGTAACAGCACAAGAACATAATAGTCATCAGCACAAACAAGGAATTACAGTGGACAGACGGTGTTGGGCTTAATTGCACAAGCAAATTCTCGTTTGATTCTAATATATGTGATATAATAGTATTTTGCGTAACACTGGCTTTATTAATAGGATAGGTCTTGGAATGTCATAAACATATTCAAACTTCTTGCAGTAACAAATTAGTTATAACTAATTTTCAACCTTGTTTCCGTAGAACAACAACCTGCTAACTGAATAGCACTTGACAGAGCAAGATAAAATGAAAAGGATAGCCAAACGACAAGGAAATTCTCAGCAGTGCTATTAGCACGAGCATACCAGTCAACTAGGGCTGTGTAGCGAACACAGAAGTCTGCCATCATTACCATGATGTTGTTCCGGAGGGCTGCACAATCACTTTTCTCAAGCTCCTAAAACACCATTAAATAAGAATGAGTTTAATGAGAACTAGAATAGTGGCTACAGATAATTGCACTTGAAAATCCAAACCTGCACAAAGAGAGGAATATAACGCTTTGCTAGTTTATCATCTACAAGGCAGATTTTCCCCATTGTGACCCATGTTTGAATATACAGGGAAGGGGAAATCTCTTTCACTGAAACTGTAAAATCCGCAAGTTTTTGGGGTTTTGGTTCAGAATTTCCAGACGTTATGATTGTGTGCAGCAAGGGGGTTATGCCCTGCAAATCAGCAGAGGGACAAATCAGAATCAGTGACCCAATGGTGAAGACAGCGGTCACAGCTTGTAGCATGGACTTTGACGCTGAAGCCTCTTTCTTCCCCTTTCTCCTTCCACTTTGAGGTGTTAGAAAGTTACTGACTTTTCTAGCTTCTGAGATATCTGTTACATACTTGTCAAGAATCTTAAGAGCTTTAGATAGCAACTGATGGACCCATGTCAGTACAAGGGTAGTTCCCTGCTCCGAAGAAACCGCCTTGCGTTTGCATAATGTTCTCAGGGCTTTCACATGAGCATCAACCTGTTAGGACACAAAAAGGGAACAAAAGAAATGACTGCCAAATCATATACATGAAAGTGACAAAATCCCCATTTATATGGTATTAAAGGTACTACAGAGACCAGCCATTATCTAAAAGCCTCATCTCACAAACCACAACATATTTGGGGTTGGTTTTATGAATCCTGCCTTTCCATCCATACATAGTTTGTGACACTTGTCTGTCTTTGAAATTTGTTTATAAACAGTAGGTGCAGCAAATTGCCCCACAAAATTTTTGAAATCTGTTTATAAACAGTCGGTGCAGAAAATTGCCACGCAAAATTGCCACAGCCTTATCACAAATGTATAGAAGCATGAATCGACAAAGAATTAAAGAGATTTTTCACAGGCATAGTTAAACTGGCTCCCAATTTGACCGGCCGTTATTTATATTTTGTCAGGCATCGCTATGGTATCTATCAGCCAAAGATTGTTAGTTAAACTTGCTCCCAATTTGACCAGCCGTTCAGGCATTCCTATGGTTATCTATCAGCCAAAGATTGTTTGTATACAACCATGTTTAACTTAAACATCTAAATCTAATTTAAATATATATACTCATAGCTATCTGCAAACAAATGTATTTTTCATCCATAAGACTTAAAATGGATGATTAGAGTAGAACGTCAAGTCCATTGGCAGGTGCAAAATCATCAAAAGATTACCTCACTTAAGTTCATATTAAAATCTTCTACTCGGTGAAGCAAGTTAGCGGCCAATTCTGAAGCAGGCAAAGGAGGCAACTCAACAGATACATTGGCAATCGTTTGCAGGAGAAAAACACGATCTCCTGCCCATGAAAATGAGTCTGCTTCCTCTCCATCAATGCCTTCCTCTTTCTCTTCTGGGTTGGCCTTGTCAAGGAGTTTCCAATGGTGATGAAGGAATTTCCAATCAACTGACTTGGGTGTGAACAATGAGACCTCAGAAAGAAGCTGCCAAGCACCTGGAGGAGCTATCCACTTCTCTATGGGCATGGAATTTCTCAACCATAAGGATTCTGAAGTTGATATGATCTCCTGAAGGGATGTTGCAATAGAAGCCTTCAGTTTCTTCTTCTTTCCAAGGCTAGCACATATCTTCTTTACACAGGGTGCGACCTCCCCATCACATATTCCTTTCAGCAAGTCTAGTATCCCTTCAGGGAAAACTGATTCCAAATCCATTGCATCAGTATCCAAGCTCACTTTTGAAGCTTTGGAGATTCGATCCAGTACCAACTCAAGGAACAAGTTCTCACATTCCTCCTGTATGCTCGTTTCATTGTCTGCAATCAGTGATGGCACAGCATGAAGCCATTCGCTTATAACTCTATCATCTGGAAATCTTCTATATACCTAAAAGTCAAATTCCCACAAAAAAAAAAAAAAAAAAACGACAATGAGATCTAACACAAGCATGAGTCCCGCACTGGAAATAACCTGTAACCATTAAAACTCTGATAAAAAAAAAGTAGAAGAAATTGTTTGCGATTCAACAAAGAATCCGAAGGATTCAGGAAAGAAGTTTTATATATCACAAAACTGAAAAGATGTAGAATTTCATATTTAATTCTCAAACGCACAAGATCAAGCATGAAAGGGATTAAAAGCAATAAATATCTTCCACCAGCACATGCACAAATTGAGACGCTATATAAGCAGAAAGATTTTTCTAGATTTAGTTTTTGGATGTTTGGTTGATTATGAACAAAGATAAAAAACATGTCAGTTTATGAGTTCTAAAAGGGATATCATATTGAAAAACTGAAATCATCTAACCGTGTCTTGATGATCCCAATTATAATAGTAACAGGTTGTTATATTTTGAGACTTTGGACCGATAAATCTGTTTAATGTAATCTGTATTTTGCATGTTTATCTGCAAGTTAGAAGGTAAGCATTTTTGTTACTATTCAACAAATAATAGGTGCAGAGTAGTCAGTTGGAAGGCCGGGGAAACAGGGTGCATATGATCTTAGATTGTACTGCTAGAGCTAATGAAATAATAATCAGTGTAAAGTCGCCTTTTAACATGAACAAGAAATAAGGAACGTGCATTAAAGTATGTATTTAAAAAATATAAGGCCACACAATCAGTACATGTACATCTTCCAGCGGTTTATCTGCAAAGAATATTTTGAAAGAATAAAGTCATATTTGAGAAGGTTTGCCAAAAATGTCTTTGTTCATGGAGTTCAGTGAAGAGTCAGATTCAGTGAAGCCCTTTATCAGTGATCTCGTCCCCAAGGCTGAGAGATGAAATGGACATTTTAATCTTTCTTACCTAAGAATGGTCATGGATACACAATAATGTTAGGGGGTACAAGAAAAAATATTGTAGATAAAATGGAAAAAAAAAAGTCAGAGGGTTTGTTTGCCAAGCACCCCCAAATACAGGAAATTAGATCGGGGGATTGTGCCCATGTAATCTTTGAGGGGTTTCTTGGATAATAATAATAATCATCATCATCTTATTCAAGTGTGCACTGAGAGAAGAGGGGATCGTGTTGTAGAAATTCTTGGGCAATTTAGCAAGTTCAGTATTTCCATTATAAAATAAAAATAGATTTTTGAGACCATATATTGCAATCGAATCGTGTTGTAGAAGTTCTAGGGCAAAGCCAGTTTGGAGAGAAATTGATCAGTGAGTTAGAAACAAATCTCTCAGTGATAGCAATGAGAGGGCTGACCAAGAGATTAGATGTACAAGGGGTCTCAAGGGTCTTTTAAGGGCCCTTTGGAAGTAGAGAACTGAACAGCAAAATTTTTGTATAACAAAAGAAGACATCTAGCAGGAGGAATGGCGCTAAAGCTTCAAAGCTTCTGTAGGCTTTTGAAATATACTTCAAAGGAATTACTGTTGAGATGAAGATGGAGAGGACATCACATGCTGGTTTAACCTCAGAGTGTGGAGAGATCACATTTAAATGTACCTAAAAGTCGGGCAGACAGTAGGCATCTAGATTTGACATAATGAAGAGCCTGGCTTCAATGGACTCGAGGGTATGATGCATTAGTGAAGGAGAGCAAAATGCAAATGCATTAACGAGAGCCTGGCTTCAAATGATTGAATTTAAATTCAAATACATTCAAATTCATTAGTGAAGGTGATGGGGAATTGAACGGACCAAATCTAGCATGTCTTAGATTTTTATTTAATTTAGATTTGAATAAATTTTGTTAAGATTTAGGAGTTAATTTGGATTAGATTTGAGTAGATTTGATCCTATCAATAATTGCACGTGTGGTGCACGTTTATATATAGCCATTTAGTAATCTTTAAAAATTATTGAATGATTTTGATAAAAAAAAATGAAGCTATTTGCTTTGGGTATTGATTTTGATCCCCATGAATTGAATCATAGATGGTGAAGCTAACATCCGGGTTGCGATCCGCAATCATATCTTTCTTTTCCTCTCTTATTCTTTCCCAATTATCTAAAATCCCAACTATAAACCCTAAATCCCCCTCCATCCCACATCAATTTGGTATCAGAGTCAAATTTTCTGCTTTTCCCTTTCACAAAATCTACTTCAAAAAAAAAATTGTTCTGTGAACAGTAACTTTACTGTGCACGATTATTGTTCACTGCAGATCGCAGTCGCAGTCCAGAGTCTGTTTCAGGCCCGTTCGGAGTCTGATTTGAGTTTCATCTAAAGTGTTGGATGCGTAACTAAGTCCCGAAGCTACTGGAAAAATTTAACAGCAGTTGAATAACAAATATGACCCACACAAGCTTCTGTTTGGTGCCAGTACTGTTCCTGCAGCAGAAGTTCAGCATTTCATGCCACATTTCCAACCCGATTGGAGTCTAGTTCGAGTCGTTCAGACTTTGGCTAAATTCTCAGCTTATGCACTGAATTATCTTCAGGGTTCTTACTTTTGCGGCAAATATATTTATGTTGATTGTGATGACAAAGAAGTTGAACAGAGTATGTTTGCGGTTGTCCCTTACTTTCGGTGCTTACAACTGTTATGGTTATGAAGTGGGAAAGATATTTTGAAGGTTTCTTCAGTTATTTTGATCTAACATCTAATCAGAAGTGTCTCTATACCCAAAAGAAGCTGGATGAAGAAGCTTACTGGTGGTTGAAAGACAGTTATAGTTCCTATCGATGTTGGTTTGTCTTGCAAGACCTCCTTCGTGCTCGGTATGCTCCGCACCTTCTCTTCACTGAATTTCGAAAGACCCTAGAGGGCATCCGAAAGGGTATAGAAGAATATATGACAGCAAAGATTGACACAGAGCCAGAACCAGAAGTTGCGGCTAAGCCTGAACCCAAGCCCGAGCCAGCAGTTGTTGATAAACCCGAACCAGAGCCAGAGATGGAAGAGCCTCTTTTAGAGGTTTCGACAGACCTCCCAACGGAGTTTGCCATAGAGCTAGTGTCATCTATGCTAGCTGTGAGGGTTCCCTTACCCCTGAGATAGCCAGATGTATACGATTTTTTATATATCCTTCTAGAGGCGACAGGTTCACAGGAGTTCAGATTTCTTACGTTATAGAGTACAATATCGATCCAATCTTCAGCAAGAAAAATTTGACTCAGCATGTTGCATATATCTAATTTGAGGTACCATCGACCGCAGTCGGTTGGTCACGGAAGTCAGTTCCACCTTCATCACCTTAGTTCAGCCGTGACGCATCCCCGACCACCACCTTGGCCTGATCGAGAATTCATGATGTGGTTCGACTCGGATGTGCTTACCTTCTACCTACCAACACATTCATCGGAAATGAATGTTTTCAAGCCGGAGAGAATAATAAGGAATTGAACGGACCAAATTTGGCATGTTTTAGTTTTTTATTTAATTTAAATTTGGATAAATTTTGTTAAGATTTAGGAGTTAATTTGGATTAGATTTGAGTAGATTTGATCCTATCAATAATTACATGTGTGGTGCACGTTGTAGGCTGTATACAGCCATAAAAATTATTGAATGATTTTGATAAGAAAAATGAAGCTATTTGCTTTGGGTATTGATTTTGATCTCAATGGATTGAATCATAGGCGATGAAACCAAGATTCTGATTGTGATCCGGAATATCATCTCTTTTTTCCTCTCTTGTTCTTCCCCAATTCTATAAAATCCCCACCACAAACCCTAAATCCCCCTCCGTCCCACATCAGTGAGACTTTGTTGGAGTTTTATGAGACCAAGATTTGACCCAGGTGAAGGGCCTGACTTAAATGGACTTGGGGATATGATGCAGGTAGAAGAGGAAGAAAAACACATGCTCTCAAAGAACTTACAAGTGCCATTCGATTAAATGATCCTATTTTAGAGTCTATGGTACTAGAGAGAAGGTAAATAAGTGAAATAACAAAGTAGAGAAAGTCTAACTACGTGGCCTAGTAAGCAGGTATAGACCAAAAGAAGTCAAATAAGGAGGCCTAGTCACCATCTTCGGATCTGGCGGTGAGAAGATATGACAAAAGGAGGTGAGGCCAATAGCTCAGATAAGACAATATGATCCATGGTGTTGTTAAGTGCAGAATCCCAGGACCACACTGGCTAGCTGCAGCAAATACTCAGCAGCGATTTCAGCCATGGTTCACAGTCGCGGTCTCGGTCGCCGACTCGGTGGGCACTGAGACAGATCGGTCTCGGCGACTCAGATCGGTATTGGGCGATACGCGCAAAACGCTACAGAGAAAGCTCAAAAAATTCTGAAAAAATCATGACAAATCTTAAAAAATGTAGACATCCACATTCATGTATCACATGTCCAAAATATATCACCTAGCATACTAAACATAAAGCGAAAGTATAAATACACGCGTCGCCGGTAGAAGCATATCAAAATACATGCACAATATAGTAAATTACACAAACTACATTCATAAATACATGCTAATGTAGTTATTTCCACATTGAATTGCGATGAGGCACAAAATCATCATCATAATGCCGAGTCGACCGAATCAACTCCGATTCTCGACCGAGTCGGCCTCCTCTGAGTTGAGTCGACCGACTCGTGACTCGGACTCGTCTCGGAGCAGGCCGAGACGGATATGACTCGGCCGACTCGTCTCCGACTCGGCCGAGTCTTTGAACCATGATTTCAGCCCCTCTTCCTAGACATGCATGAATTGCAAGGTGGTGATGATAAGATACAGGATATTGAGATTACGTAACTGAGTGATGTCATGAATACACGAGACATATTGACAGTTTTATCATGTGTGATTATCATCTTTTGTTACCCTTTCCGTCAGGGATTTTGTTTAGGTCCTACCATATTAGCTATTTAGAGGCTTTGTGATATGTATTTTGTTCTATTTGATGTTGGAAGGCTAATTTTACTTTTGTATATACCCAAGGTCCCAAATGAATTGACTTATTCCCAAAAAAAAGACCTTAGTTCTTTGGAAGATCCATCTCGTGCCTCGTATAAAATGTCCCCGCTCCATGCGAACTCTAAATCATACTCCTGAAGCTTATTCTCTTTATGATAATGATCTGCTTGCCTTAAAATGGCCTAGCCTAATAGGGAAATCCCGATGGCCTTAAGATACAATTAAATAGAGTGCCACAAGGGTACTCGGGGGATTATATCCCTTTCTATATTTTGTTTCATTATCATCCCTTTAATGAAACAGGTGCCATATTCCACTTTTTTTTTTCTAAAAATTGAAATATTCCCAACCTGTATTAGATGGCGTGAGAGGGGGATGTAATTGCAATTTGCAATACCTAGTAGAAAAGTTCATGGAAACCAAGATCCACATGAACTTTCCAAAAAACTATTGAAGTGCGATATAGGATATGGAGTTCTATGTAAAGCTGACAGTTTGATTTGCTAAAAGGAACGGTTAATTGAAAATGCAATTATGCAAATATTGAAAACATCATTTATTCATATGAAACATTTGGATTTTTTCACATCTGCTGGTGCAGAATATCAAAAGTGCAAGACTTGTCCATATGCAATGGAAAAATGATGTTGCATTATATCATACTCGACTCAAAAACCCAAAATCTCTTCTTTTTTTTAGCGGAAAAAGGTATTACCTCTGACAGAGCTGTGAGAGCAGCTTTCCGGATGCTCACAAGAGGATCAGAGCAAGCAGCAGCAATTGTCCTAAGGATGACCTGATCAATAGGCCTGCCAATTAGAGCAATTGACTTCGTAATCAGAATAAGTGCCCCCTTCCTCACACCAGCCTTTTCATCCACACACCTCTCCCTTAAAAGCTTCTTAAAACCAATATGTTTAGAAGACACAATTTTTTGAAGCCGAGCACAAATGTTTGCATCCCCAGATAAAAGCCCAATCACTTGTGCCAAATTTGTCAAAGCTCGAGCTCTAATTCCTCCCATGGAATCCTCACAGCGACGTATTAATGCCTTCAAACACTTAACCCCCCAATACTCTCCACTCTCTTCTTCCACTTCCATCACTCCAAAAGGATCAGGCAATGAAATTAACAACCCTAAAATTAAGTCAACAGCCAATAATCTAAGATTTCCCTTCCCTTCATTCATCTTCACTACATAATCCACAAACCCAACTTGATCGTCCTCTTCCATTGCCCTCACAATCTCCAATATCGACTCGACTGCAGCAGCCCTGGGCTCCGATCTCTCTGGCGCCTTACCCGCAAGAAACCTCGGCATATAAACCAAAGCTTTTCTCACCTTCTCATTCTCCCTCCCCAAAGGCACCATTTTTCCAGTAATAAACCCCAAAACCGAAGTCTTTAAAGGTGATTTCATCTGAAAAAGAATCAAAGGTGCCAAAATTTTCAGCACCTCAACCGCAGAGCTCATCTGATCACCATGCTCTGGCCTCGACACCACTCCAAAGAGAATCTTAAAACACAGATGAGAAACCTGATAATTACCTAAAAATGTGCAAGAAAATATTCAGAAAGTTTTGTATAAATATGTAAGCTTCCAATCAAATTAGAACAAAATGCACGTAAACAAAGCATGAGAAAGATGATAATAACAGAATCTCATTGTATTTCCATCAGGTTGCCCCCAAAAAAAAAAAAAAATTATAAGAGTTACAGGATGTACTGTGGATATTATACAATAACATCAAAAAGATTGATTTCTTGGACGTCTATAGCTTCAAAAGTATCTCATAAATGAACTTGAGAACTTATACAAATTCCCCTGCATTTTTTCAAGAACTGCATAACATCTCCAATGAATAATATTATGAATTGACACGATATCATAGAACGAGGACAATGACAAGCTGTCGTGATATTAACAACAAACAGCACCAGAAAATCAATATAGTACATAAGTTTTACAAGGATACCCTGTGAATGTTATAAAAATAAGTCTCTGAAAATATGAATCCTTGTCAAGTCTATAGCTTTTGGATACCTCATTAACAAAATTGAGAATTTTTGTGGCTTGACTGCATTTTTCAAAGAAACTTTTCTGGAACTTTTTCAAATGCTTGTTACAGTAAAACTTTAGAACATATCATGAACAAATTTGACAATTGTCACTGTTACCTGCTGATTCAAGAACAGTAACGATCGTCTCCACCAGAGATTTCCGGCCGTCGTGAGCCCCATCAAGGCGAACCTTCTTAAGAACCGATTCGAGAAGCTCAAGCACCAATTCGACCACATTCTCGCCTCCTCGGTCAAATCCGCGGTCAGATCGATCAGACCCTTTCCTCTTCCGCCTATTCTTCGGGTTCGAAGGCGGCATATCTTCCGACTGAGACTGAGCTTTCACCGACCGGCGAACAGATCGGAGGAGAGAGAGGAACGCGAGGGGGGTGAAGAGAGAGAACAACGGGGACGACGGAGAGAGGAGGAGGGAGAGATAGGTCCTGGACGCGAGGAGAGAGATTGAGGAGGAACTGGAGTCCATCGACGACGAGAGAGGAGAAAGGAGAGAGGAGATTTGGAGGTTGAGGGAGGCGAGGCGGTGGAAAAGAAGGGTGACGGCATCAGGGGACGAGGAGATGGAGAGGAGAGAGAGGAGAGCGGGCTCGGAGAGGGGAGGGGAACTAGGGTTAGGGTTTGAGTAGGGGGCTAGGGCTTCGAGCTCGGCGAGGATCTGGGCGAAGGATTCGTCGTCGTCGTCGAGGTCGGCCATGGCGAAATCTCGGTTAGGGTTTCTATCTCTCCTCTCACTGAGACTGAGAGTGGGGACCGCAGGACTCAGGAGAAGCGAGGGAGAAATTTTGAAAACGTTTCACTGTTTCGCCGTTTTTTCGGCCACTTAAAATTACAAGCATGATATCATGGTTGTGAGTGGAAAACCGGCCGAGCACTGTGGACGAGAAGAAATGAGAGATGAAGGAGGGAACTGATACTGTTCTCTCACAGATAAAGATAGTCAGAGACATAAAATTTCTATATGAGTCACGAGAGAAAATCTCTTTTCGCTCGGATTTGATAATTTGCATAGCAAACTCAGGTTTGCTATGCAAATTATCAAATACGAGCGAAGCGGGGTTTTCTCTCGTGGCTCTTTTACAAATTTTGTTTGTTTGTTCATCTTTGTTCGTGCGAGAGATAAAGAGAGCTTCTTCTTCTTCCCCCATAGCAAACCCAGGTTTGCTATGCAAATTATCAAATCCGAGCGAAGCGGGTTTTCTCTCGTGGCTCTTTCACAAATTTTGTTTGTCTGTTCGTCTTTGTTCGTGCGAGAGATAAAGAGAGCTTCTTCTTCTTCCCCCAGCCTCCTCCTCCTCTCTCCCTTCATCCGCCGCCTCCTCCTCTTCTTCTCTCGTCGCAGTAGCCGATTCTCTCGTCGCTGTGTTTGGTTTCCCACCGCCGAGGTATACTAGTATTTTATTTTTTACTAGTATACATTGGCGATGGAAAAATCGAGCACAGCGGTGATTGCGACGAGAGAGGAGGAGGAAGAAGAGGAGGCTGAGAGAAGAAGCAGGAGCCCTCTCTATCTTAATCTCTCACGCGGACGAAGACAGACAGACAAACGGGCAAACTGTTTGAAAGAGTCAAGCGAAAAAACTTCTCTTCAGTCGATCTTGATTACTAGTACACCGTGTTTGCAATAGATAACTGATCGGATTTCGCTAGCGAAGAAGAGAACAAAGGCGGTTGGAGGAGAGGGAATAAGAGGCAGAAGGAGGGGGAAAGAGGAGTCGTTATTGCTCCGATTGCTCACTCTTTTGCTCTTTTGCTCTCTTTCTCTACGGTTGAAGATGGACGGACAGACGGACGGACAAAATTTGAGAAGGAGCTACTGGAGAAAACATTCTTCGTTCGGTTTTGATTATGCGTATATTTGCACTTTTGCCATCATACCGAGCGACCTATTATATATATATATATATATATATATATATATATATATATATATATATATATATATATATATATATATATATATATAAACAGAGAGGGGAGAGGGGGGTAAACTTGTGTCCTTCCAAAAGAATTTGAGCACGAATCCTTCCCACTTAAATTCAACCCTCCGACATTTGAATACAAGATTCACTCCATTGAAGTTGATCTATATTATTTCAAGTATATATAAACTAAAAATCAAGTGTTTTGAATACTTTTTACCTATCAATCAAATGGCGCCAAATGAACGGCTGAAAGTAATAATTTGATTAGATCTATGTCTTTAAACATACAAGTTCTCGATCCGACCATTTGAATAAGATCTAAACATTTAAAAGCCCCTACAAAGGAATTTTTGTTAGATTTCAAATGTTCTATACCGTTAAACTAACCAACTCACTATTTAGGCCGTTAATTTTGTCCTACTTGATTTTTGGTTTATTAATATTTGGAATAATATAAATTAGCTTCAACGGAGTGAATTTTGTATTCGAACATCAGATGTTGGTATTTGAGTAGGAAGGATTCGGCCTCAAATCCTTCCATAATGCTACAACTCTCTCTCTCTCTCTCTCTCTCTCTCTCTCTCTCTCTCTCTCTCTCTCTCTGTGTGTGTGTGTGTGGGAGGGGGGTAAGGTTACAATACACCTTATGTGTAACTGAACTAGTTACACATAGAGAGCTCCACCACACAAAAATAGTTTTAAAATAGGTTATCAATACTTTGTGGGGGCCACATATCCTAATTTTTTTTTTTTATATCTCACCTTGTAAAAAAATTGTGCGATGAAAAAAGGGTTTATGTAACTAAGATAGTTACACATAAGGGGTTGTTTGGTTAACGGTAGAAATGAGGAAGTGAGAAAGTAATAATAGTCTCCTTTGAAACTTGAGAATTGGTTAGTAAGTTTTTTAATACTTGATGTTGTTGAGAAGTATGGTTTGGAAAAACTTATGTCTTTTTTCGGTGTTTGAATGGTAATATGAATGTGGAAGTGGAAAAGTTGATCTCAAAGTTGACCGCGGACTAATATTAAAATAAAAATTAATTATGAAAAAAATTGGACTGTAATTAGAATGCAAGTGAGATTTACATGATCACAAGATTAACTTTTTTGAAATACAACTTATTGCAAATGAGATTTACATGACCACAAAATTAACTGTAACACCTTGGAAGTGAGAAAATGATTGTGTAAAAAAGAAGTGTAAAAAGAAAAAGGAAAAAGAAAAGAGATTTTACCATTTTTCTTTTCCGGTGTTTCAATGGACATTGGGAGTGAAAAATGAGGCATCCCACTTCCTCACTCCTGCACTTCCTTATGCATCCAAATAGCCCCGTAAGGGTGTATTGTAACCACACACACATGTATATATATATTGGCGATCCGGTGAGAAAGTTCAATTAGGAGAGAAGATGAGAAGGGATCACAAGAGCCGTCAGATTATATTTTAGGTGGTTGAGATTAGTTTTAGGGTGGGTTAAGTGATGCCCCTTTCTCATCTTCTCACATAAGCTAGCTTTCTCACTGGATCACACACACACAGATACACACACATGTAGGGTCAAACTACAATATTTTCGTTTATTTTTAGGTCACATTCTTAACGGTTTGCTCTCTATGCTCCGACATCCAAGTGCAGGATCCACTCCATTGAAGTTGGATCGACATTATTTGAAGTCTCTAAAAATAAAAAATCATGTCATTTAAATACTTTTTGCTTTATTCATCAAGTGGGCGCAAAAACGGACGGCTAAAAGTAATGAGTTATTTTGTTTAACGGTGTATAGTATAGGAAATCTAACAAAAAATGGTCTATGAGGGTTTTTTAAGTGTTTAGATCATAAATGAAATGGTCAGACTGAGAATTTGTATGTCTAAAGACGTAGATTTAAGCAAAATGCTATTTTCAAACGTCCATTTTGCGCACACTTGATGGATAAGCAAAAAGTATTCAAATGACATGTTTTTAATTTTAAAGACTTCAAATAATGTCAACTTCAATGGAGCAGATCTTGCATTTCGATGCTAGAGCAAGGGATTTGAACTATTCAGTGTTGGGCCCAAAAATAAATATTACTTTTGTAGTTCAACCTATATATATATATATTATATATATATATATATATATATATATATATATATATATATATATATATATATATATATATATATATATATATATATATATATATATATATATATAGTGAGTTGATCCTCTGAGAAACGTTCTCACGAATTTCTGTGAGAACTTTCATGTGGGCCGTCGGATCTGATAGAGATCAGGTTTATTTGATTTGATCTATCAGATCCAACGACCCACATGAAAGTTCTCACAGAAATATGTGAGAACAGTTCTTAGGGGATCAGCTCCCTATATATATATATATATATATATATATATATATATATATATATATATATGAGAGATATATATATATATATATCAGCCGACAGCTGAGAGACCCTCTCAGCCTGCGGTGACGTGGCACATTATTAGCCACACTGGAAAGGACGCCCCACCTATTGAAACAGTTGAAATTACTAAATGCCCCTGCGGTAAAAGATAGTGGATATGTATAGTTTATTATTTTTTTATATTTCTGACGTTAGTCAATATTGTCACAATTATTTTTTATAACTGCGGCCAAACTGTGACCAACTTCATCAAATCACGAAACTAATTTGAATGCTTCTTTATTAATTTTTTTTGTTTACGCAGATATTATATATTTAGGAATGCGCCTAAGCTTGTATTTGTCAATAAAATAATTTCTCAACAGTTTTAAAATTTTTTTACGCAGGTATTATATATTTTAGGAATGCGCCTAAGGTCGTAGTAGTCAATAAATTAATTTCTCATTAGTTTTAAAAGCGACCTTTATCGCAGTTTACAATTATTTAATTTGTAGATTTTTTTATGATATGATCTGTAAGAATTTTACTGATTTTGAATATAGTCGCAGTTTACTTTTTCCGCATGTAATATATAAATTATTATTTTTTCTACATATTGAATGCGGATAAGGACTGCGACTATGATCACAGTGCTTAACGAGAGCATGTCGTGGACGTTTTTTTTGCTAGGTTAAATGTAATAACGGTGACTAAGAACTGATACTATAATCGCAGTTTACGTATTATTTTATATATTTGTTCTTCACTGTGACTGTCGTCTCAGCCGGCTATAAACTATTAAATTTTTTTTACATATTGCATGCGATCAAGGACTGCGATTATGGTCGCAGTACTCACGACAACATTTTTGTGGATGAATTTTTTGCTAGGTTAAATGTAATAACGGTGACTAAGGACTAATACTTTAGGTATGATTTTATATATTTGCTCTTTACTGTAACTGTTGTCTCAACCGCCTATAAACTACGGATTTTTTTTACTTATTGCATGCGAAGTAAGACTGCGACTATGGTCGTAGTGTTTAACGGCAGCAGTCGCAGTTTTCTAATTTGTGATATACAGTGAAATGTACAGTGAAATATACGGATTTGAGAGGATTGCGTTCATATTCGCAGTATTATCTGTTTATATAGTTTAATTTTGGACTGCAACCATGGTAACTGTTTTTAACTTTATTGAATGCAAAACGATCAAACTGTTTATGACTGGACAGCGACCGTGGTCGCAGTTTCATATGTAATTATTATATGAGTACTGCGACCATTATCGCAGATAAGATGCAGAAATAATAACTATACGGTATACTTTATATGTATTTTAAAAATATGAAAGATTATTTTACAGATAGAAGTAATTTTATTTATAACATAATATGGTCAGAAAGAGACCTTACGAAAAAAGAGCATTAAAAGCTCCTAAAAGAAGGCAAAATAACGTTGAATATCAGAAGATCAGGAAATCCTAATCTTCGTCGTCATCACCATCATAAGCAGATTCGTCGTCTTCATTCTTCTCGTCTTCCTGTTCATCACTTATTTCCTTAGCATCTTCCTCTTTTTGAGGGTTTTTTGGATCATCGATAAACTCCTAGAATGGATCGTCTCTATCAAGCTCTTCGTCCGATCTGTTGGCCCAGAGGCCTTCCACTCTAGTTTTGATGATGATTAACTCATGTAGTTATGTTTATTAATAATCTTATGATTTTAGTTACAGATCATTTAGCAAGATTTTAGTTGGTGATTGCTTCAAAAAGAGGAGTTTGGAAGCCTTTGAAAAACACCTAGAGGGGGGTGAATAGGTGTTATTGCTAATCTAACAATCTTTTTAAAATTAAGATGGATGAATGATGCAACGATCTCTCAAAACAAGACTAAGAACCGAATACCCTGTGAGAGGTTCTGAACTCCTTCCTCCCAATTCCCCTTGAATGGGTTAGAGGTGCGCAATGCAACCTTGTTGTATGAGAATTGATCGAACAAAGTATGAATAAAATGCAATGATGAAATGCACACAAGATATCACAAGTATTACAAGCTTGAAGTAATAGCACAAGTAAAGAAACAAGATCACAAGCAAGTAATTAAGAACAATAGAGTGCAATAGAAATTAAAAGCAAAATGGAGAGCAAGAGCAAAAGACAATCGCAAACACAAGTATTTGTTTCGAGGTTCGAGCCACCGCTCTACTCCCCGCCTCCACCTCCGTGAAGGGTTTCCACTATCCACCGAGGACGATTACAACGGTCTACCGAAGACCCGAGCACCGAGCTCCACCAAGTACAATAACCTCTACCGAAGAGGTGTCTCCACAAGAACAAGAAGATCACAAGAACAAGAGTGATCACAACAAGATCACCAAACTCTTTTACAACACTCTCACTCTTTTTACAACTTCACTATAGAATGAGTTAGGAATTTTTGGCTCTATGAAGTGTAGTGAGAAAAACTCAGTTGTAGAGATGATTTTTGCAAGGGAAACACAACTGAAAACTAGCTCAAGAAAGAGTTAGAATTGGAGAGCTTAAACACTTTTCTTTTCTCTTTGAAAACTTTGAAGACTTTAGGATTTTTCTTGGTATTTTGCAAGAGAGTCTTCTCCTCTATTTATAGGGAGAGAAATAGGTTTAAAACAATTTATTTAGAGCTTATTTGCTTTGAAAAAGAACTGAAAAACCCTGAAAAAGTCTGCCAAAAAACAATCTGAAAAACAGATTTCAGAATTGCACAAAAGAGGAAAGAGCCGTTGGCTTTTGCAGGCTTGGCGGTCGACCGGGCCGGTCGACCGCCAGCTCAGCTGGTCAAAGAGCCGTTGGCTCGGGTCTTCTGGCGGTCGACCGGCCCGGTCGACCCAGAAAACCCGAGAGCAACTGCTCACAGTCGGTCGACCGGGGTGGTCGACCGACAGACGTGCACAAATGTGCACGTCCTGGCACTGGCGCCGGTCGACCGGGTCGGTCGGCCGGTCAGCCTGAAACAGGGAAAACAGTAATTTTTTTGACTTAGAAAAATTTGTAAAATAGTTTTGGGTTTGAACAAACTTAAGTAACATGCTAGTAGGAGTATATAAACATGATCTAAACATGATATTTATTTTGTAAAACTTAGGGTCATGTAAATATCTACTAAGGCATGAAACCAAATTTAAAACATGAAAACCTAAATACAAGACTCACATTTTAACAAAAACAAATTGTGTATGTGTATCCTAGAGCCAATATCCAACACTCAAACTTTAACATTCTATTCTTACAATGATTCTAAAGACTTCAAGTTCTTCAAGAGGGCTTTCACCATATGATCTTCAAAACTTGATTCTTGAGCCCAAATTGAGTAGACTTGAGTCCAAAGCACCTTCCTTTAGGGAAGAATCCTTCTAGTTGAGTTAGAATCCTGAAACACACTTAAACAATAAACAATATTAGTACAAATAACTAATATGTTTTGTAATCATCAAAACACACTAAAAACGGGTGATTGTAACCTTGGGCCAACAATCTCCCCCTTTTTGATGATGACAAAACATATAGGTTATTTAAAAAAAAATGGAAGAAGAGCTTGGAAAACTCCCCCTCAAATAATGCTATGTATCAAAAATATCAATGAAGAGCTAAATACATAAGGCATTGAAAACACATAGTTTTGTCAAAAACTCAAATGCATCTCAAATTCGAGCTAAATACATAAGGCATTGAAAACACATAGTTTTGTCAAAAACTCAAATGCATCTCAAATTTATCAAAAACTCAAATGCATCTCAAATTCATCAAAATATACACAATAAACAAACAAAACAACAAACAAACTCATACTTTTTCTCCCCCTTTTTGTCATACATCAAAAAGGGTTAAAAAAACAAAACAAAAGAAATTTTTCTTTAAGAATCCATAATGCAAACATTCAACTCACCACAAATAAATGAAAATCTAGCATAATCTAGAGGTTTAGTAAAAATATCGACAAGTTGAAAATCGGTAGAAACATAATCAATATCAATATCACCTTTCTCATAATGATCTTTAAGAAGGTGATACCTAATGTCAATGTGTTTAGTTTTACTATGTTGATTTGCATTCTTTGTCATGTGAATAGTACTAGTATTATCACAAAATATTTTAACATGATCAAAGTGTAAATCATAGTCGAGGAGAGTATGTTTCATCCAAAGAACTTGTGCACAATAAGCTCCGGCCGCAACATACTCCGCCTCGGCGGTTGAAAGGGCTACCGAATTTTGCTTTTTGGAAGACCAAGATACAAGACAATTACCTAGGAATTGACATGTTTCACTTGTGCTCTTCCTATCTACCCTACAACCCGCATAGTCGGCATCCGAAAAACTCGTCATTGAAAATTGGCCGGTTTTCGGATACCACAAACCATTTCAATAGTGCCCTTAAGGTATCTAATTATGCGTTTAACCGCAATTATGTGAGACTCTTTAGGACAAGATTGAAAACGTGCACAAAGACAAACGGAAAACATAATATCCGGCCTACTAGCCGTCAAATACAATAAACTACCAATCATGCTACGATAAAGCTTAATGTCTACACTTTTACCTTGTTCATCCTTGTCAAGCTTAGTAGTTGTTGCCATGGGAGTTTTGCTCACTTTAGATCCTTCAAGCCCGAACCTTTTGATGAGTTCCTTTGTGTACTTGGCTTGATTGATGAAGATCCCATCCGTCCTTTGCTTAATTTGGAGTCCAAGGAAATAGTTAAGCTCCCCCATCATAGACATTTCAAATTCATCCTTCATGCATGATTCAAAAGCTTGGCAAAGAGATTCATTAGTAGAATCAAAAATAATGTCATCAACATAAATTTGTACAATAAGAATGTCTTTTTCTACATGTTTTGTAAACAAAGTTGTGTCAATTTTACCTTTCTTAAAACCATTTGAAATTAAAATGAAGAAAGTCTTTCATACCAAGCCCTAGGGGCTTGTTTTAAACCATAAAGAGCTTTATCTAATTTAAATACAAAATCCGGATGTGTAGGATCAACAAACCCGGAGGGTTGTTCAACATACACCTCCTCTTCAATAAAACCATTTAGAAAAGCACTTTTAACATCCATTTGAAACAATTTAAAATCTTTATATGAGGCAAATGCTAGTGTCATCCGTATGGCTTCAAGCCGTGCTACGGGTGCAAAGGTTTCTTCAAAATCGATTCCTTCGATTTGAGTGTAACCTTGGACAACTAACCTAGCTTTATTCCTAACAACGTTACCCGATTCATCCAACTTGTTCTTAAAGATCCACTTAGTACCAATTGTTGGTCTATCGTGGGGCCTAGGAACAAGGTGCCAAACTTGGTTGCGCTCAAATTGATTGAGTTTCTCTTGCATGGCTAGCAACCAATATGAATCGGTCTCGGCTTCGAGGACGTTCTTGGGTTCAACATGAGAAATAAATGCATAATGTCCACAATAATCATGAAGTTTAGAGCGAGTGGTTACCCCTTTTGATACTTCACCTATGACGAGGTCCTTGGGATGATGAGGATTGTATCTCCAACCCTTTGGAAGTTGTTGAGTAGGCTCCACTTCATTTGTTTGATTTTCATTTCCTTGAGCCTCTTCTACTTTAGCTTCACTTCCTTCATCATCCTTTGGCTTGTCTCCCATAGTAGTAGTATCCTCCAAGGTCACTTTCTCCAAGCCTTCATCCAAAGCATCTATTTCTACAACATTCTTAACAAACAAGTTAGATTCTTCAAACTTAACATGTATAGATTCCTCAATAGTCAAAGATGATTTATTGAAGATTCTATAAGCCTTACTTGTATTAGAATACCCAACAAAAATTGCCTCATAAGCTTTAGCATCAAATTTTCCTAAATTATCTTTTGTATTTAAAACAAAACATTTGCATCCAAAAACTTTGAAATATGAAACATTTAGTTTTCTAGAAAAGTACATTTCAAAAGAAGTCTTTGAAGTATTTTACACAAGAAAACACGATTTGATATATAGCATGATGTATTTACGGCCTCGGCCCACAAATAATGTGGTAGACATATTCACTTAGCATTATCCTAGCCATCTCTTGTAAAGTTCGATTTTTCCGTTCAACTACTCCATTTTGTTGTGGAGTTCTAGGACAAGAAAGTTCATGCTTAATTCCATGTTCTTCACAAAAAGTGGTAAAGGGTAGGTTAATGAACTCGCCTTCTCTATCACTTCTTATCCTTAAATTGAAACATCCTTTTCTTTTTCAACTCTTTTCTTAAAAGTTTGGAAATATGAAAATGCTTGATTTTTGTGTTCAAGAAAGAAAACCCAAGTAAACCGTGAAAAGTCATCAACCAAAACAAATGCAAATCTATTCTCACTTAGACTTTTGGTTTGTGTAGGGCCAAATAGATCCATATGGATTAACTCCAAAGGACGTGATGTCATGATATCCTTAATTGACTTGAAAGAAGACTTAGTTTGTTTCCCAAATTGACATGCGTCACAAACTCGGTCCTTTTCAAAACTCAAACAAGGAATACCTTTCACCATTTCCTTTGTGTTTAACCTAGATATGTGGTCAAATGAAATATGGCCTAATCTTCTATGCCACAATCAAGAGTCGTCATCGAGGGCTTTTAAACAAGTAATATTACAAGACATATTAGACATATCTATCATATAAACATTACTTTCACGAAAATCGAAAAACACACAAGTATTAGAAATTCTATCAATTACTTTACAAGCTATATGATCAAAAACAACATCAAAACCTTTATCACAAAGTTGACTAACACTCAAGAGGTTATGCTTGAGTCCATCAACTAAAACTACATTTTCAATTAAAGGGGATGTGCCGAGTTTTACATTACCAATACCGATGATTTTACCCTTGGCATCATCTCCGAAGGTGACGGTGCCACCTTCATGGTATCTTGATAGGGTTGCAAAGTTGTTGATGTCCCAAGTCATGTGCCTTGAGTAACCACTATCAAGATACCACAATCCTCTACGTCTTTGGGCCTTGGATGGTACCTACATCATTTAGCAAAATAGTTGACTTTGGTACCCAAATTTTCTTGGGTCCTTGAAAGTTAGTGTTGCGAACCCAAACATTATGATAAGATGCACTTAGTCTATCATAGCAAAAATTGGCTAAGTGTCCTTTCCGCCCACAATGTGAACATGAGAACATTCTTCCATACATGAATGCATGATGTGTGTGTGAAGTGTGAGCATGCTTTGGGGGTTTGCCACGATGTAAAGGTTGTGTGGTATGAACATGAGCATGAGCATGGTGAACATTTTTCTTAGGGGCTTGTTTCTTAGGAAACATGGCCTCTATCTTCTTCTTATCAAACTCACAATTTTTTAAAACAATTCCCAATGAGTCTATTCTTTCTTTAAGCATGGTAATCTCATTAGAATCAATTTGTGGAGACTTGCCTTTACAAGAAATCTTATACTTGTCAAAATCTTTTTGAGTGGAAACAAGAGTGGAAAGTAATTCATCCTTTTCTTTAGAAAGAGTAAAAACTTGATGATTAAGAGATTCATTTTCCTTTTTCATTTTTAAATACTTTTTCTTAAGAAAATTATAGTTATGTGATAATTCTACAAAAGCTTCTCCTAATTCATCCATGGAAAGTTCATCATTAGGAGAAGTGGAAGGGGTTACCTTGCTTGTGTTTTCATTAGCCATGAAGCACATGTTGGCGGTATCAATCTCCTCCTCGGATTCGCTCTCGGAATCCCATGTAGCTTTCATTGCCTTCTTCTTGTGAGGCTTCTTTGAGGTGGAGGGCTTCACTTTATCCGGACACTCCGCCACTATGTGTCCCGGCCTTTGGCAATTGAAGCAAATGATCTTTCTTTCTTCTTTGCCTCCTTGCCATCTCTTTCTTCCTTGAAATTTAGCCTTGTTGTATATCCTCCGGACGTTCTTCACAAGAAGTGAGAGCTCTTCGTCATCTTCTTCTTCATCGTCTTCATCGGAGTGTGTGGATTGACTTTTGAAGGCTATTGTCTTCTTCTTAGAAGGAGCCATGTCCTCCCTCACTTTCCTCTCCATCTCATGGGTTTTGAGGTTCCCAATGAGACCAATTAGCTCCATCTCCTCCTTGTCATTGAGTTCTTTCAAGGTGGTTGCTTTTACTTCCCATGAAGGAGGAAGAGCCCGGATGATCTTTCTAACTCTTTGATCGTTATCAATAGCATCACCTAGAGAAGAAAGTCCATTAGTAATCTTTGTAAATCTTGTAACCATATCATCTATGGTTTCATTTTCTTGCATGCAAAAATTCTCATATTGGGACCGAAGAAGGTCAATCTTAGCCCTCTTCACTTGTGAGGTCCCTTCATGTGTAACTAGCAAATGTGTCCAAATTTCATATGCGGACTTGCAATGAATAACTCTAGCTATGTCATCATCATTAAGGGCTTGAAGAAGTGCATAGTGAGCCCTAGCATTGGCATCAAATTCTTTGGTCTCTATTTCAGACCAAGTGGATTCATCACCGGGGGGTGCACTAAAGGGTTTGGTCACGGCCTTTGCAACTCGACTACCTAGAGATTGCAAGAAAACGGTCATCTTAACCTTCCATATGGGAAAGTTAAGTCCATCAAACTTAGGAGGGGTTTTAATTCCATCGGCCATTTTTACTAAGTGAGTATGAATGAAATGATTAGCAAAATTAGGATCTCTCTAAGGTTGTTAAGCCAAATCCTAGAGTCCAAGCTCTGATACCAATTGAAAAACACCTAGAGGGGGGGGGGGTGAATAGGTGTTATTGCTAATCTAACAATCTTTTTAAAACTAAGATGGATGAATGATGCAACGATCTCTCAAAACAAGACTAAGAGCCGAATACCCCGTGAGAGGTTCTGAACTCCTTCCTCCCAATTCCCCTTGAATGGGTTAGAGGTGCGCAATGCAACCTTGTTGTATGAGAATTGATCGAACAAAGTATGAATAAAATGCAATGATGAAATGCACACAAGATATCACAAGTATTACAAGCTTGAAGTAATAGCACAAGTAAAGAAACAAGATCACAAGCAAGTAATTAAGAGCAATAGAGTGTAATAGAAATTAAAAGCAAAATGGAGAGCAAGAGCAAAAGACAATCGCAAACACAAGTATTTGTTTCGAGGTTCGAGCCACCGCTCTACTCCCCGCCTTCACCTCCGTGAAGGGTTTCCACTATCCACCGAGGACGATTACAACGGTCTACCGAAGACCCGAGCACCGAGCTCCACCAAGTACAATAACCTCTACCGAAGAGGTGTCTCCACAAGAACAAGAAGATCACAAGAACAAGAGTGATCACAACAAGATCACCAAACTCTTTTACAACACTCTCACTCTTTTTACAACTTCACTATAGAATGAGTTAGGGATTTTGGCTCTATGAAGTGTAGTGAGAAAAACTCAGTTGTAGAGATGATTTTTGCAAGGGAAACACAACTGAAAACTAGCTCAAGAAAGAGTTGGAATTGGAGAGCTTAAACACTTTTCTTTTCTCTTTGAAAACTTTGAAAACTTTAGGATTTTTCTTGGTATTTTGCAAGAGAGTCTTCTCCTCTATTTATAGGGAGAGAAATAGGTTTAAAACAATTTATTTAGAGCTTATTTGCTCTGAAAAAGAACTGAAAAAACCCTGAAAAAGTCTGCCAAAAAACAATCTGAAAAACAGATTTCAGAATTGCACAAAAGAGGAAAGAGCCGTTGGCTTTTGCAGGCTTGGCGGTCGACCGGGCCGGTCGACCACCAGCTCAGCTGGTCAAAGAGGAGTTAGTCCAGAGACCTTCACGGGGAATTCGGCTACACTTGTTGGTTGTATTAAGTGTTTATGCAAAATTGTTTTAGCTTCCGCATTTAGTTTCTAGATTAGCATATACACCTATTCACCCCCTCTAGGTGTTTTCACGATCCGTGTCGAGAAGAACCTGTTAAAGATATGCTCAAAGAAAGCGAGCCTCCAGCATCAGAGGACATGCTTTCATCAAGCATGTCTCTGTCAAGTGGCAGGGGAATAATTTTCTCCTTACTATGCCCCATGAAAACTTCATCATCCTCATGAAGAGGAGGATCAGATAAAATATTATTTGATGTAGTGAGATAGTCAAAAGGAGTGAAGTCTAGACTGGTATCAGATTCACTAGAATACCCTGAAGAAAGAGGACTGGTGGGTGAATGATTGAAGTTGAAATCTGAGTGTTCAGAGGAAGAAGATGGGGAAGGCATGATTCAAGAATGAATTGTTTTTTGGAAGTTTTTGAAATCAAATTGAAAAGGAAGAGCAAAAATATAGTTTTTAGATATGAGATAATATATTAGTTACAAGCACTATAAAAAGGTCAATAATGTGAAAGAACATGAATAGTAATAATAATTGTTATAGGTGACGATTAAGTATTAGAAGAAGTGATAAAAAAATTAAATATTTAATTGAAGAGTTATGGCGGGAGAATCCAAAGAGCTCTTTTTTTCCAGAGGTTTACTACGTGAAGTACAAATTAATTTTTTATAGAATGTTTTTCCTATATCTTTAGATTACGTATGGTGCACATCTTTCCTTTATCGAGATTAATATTAGTGCATCTCTTTTTTCGAGACTGTTGTTGTATCACGGTAGATAGAATATTAATTACTTTATTTAATTCAGAGTAATTAATATAGTATTTTATAAGATGTGATATACGCGGACTGATTTCAGGGTCGCATGGCTAATCTACGTTGTAAAATTATCAAAAATCTGTTACATAAGGCATGCGAAAAAAGATAGCGACTGTGGTTGCAGTGCTGAACGATAGCATATTTCTTCTGTTATTTTTATGCGAATAAGGAATGCGACTAGGGTATATTAAGTCTGCGACCATGGTCGCAATGATAGAAAGTTTTGTTATATTATGACTGCGACTAGTGTCGCAGTCGTCATATAAAATTGAAAGTTATATTATATTATGTCTGCGATCATGGTCGCAATGTCCGAAAGTTTTATTATACTATGACCGCGACTATGATCGCAGACTTTGTAAAATGGTCAGAATTCTGTTACATAAGGCATGTGAAAAAGACAACGTCTGTCGTCGGAGTGCTGAACGATATCATGTTTCGTCTGTTATGAATTTTTTGTGGATAAGGAATGCAAAATAATTAACCATTGTATTTCATTATTTTTTTATACTGTACATTTGTAATAGAAAAATCAATATACGGTTGCCCCACATTAAATTCCATTTTTCTATTCATTTCAACTTCTTTTATTAAACCTATATGAGTTGAAAATAACACGAAATAAAATAATAAAAAAATTAAATAAAAAACAACAGCTTTTTTATGTTTCAAACATGTTTTTTACTTTTCACTACTGCTGTTTATTTCACATTATTTTGATCCAAATTTTTTCTATTATATTTTCGATGTAGTAGAATTAGGAATTTTATAACTGTAGATATATTCAACTGAAAATTCTCTGTAAATTACAAATTTTTTAGGTAAATTTTGGTTGTGGATGGGTTTATGCTAGTTTAGAAGTAAAAAAGGGGTATTTTCGTCAATTTGATTCACGATTCTTTAGGCGGGATTTTTTTTGATTTTTTTGGCGCCTACACTCTGCGACCGATGTGTGGCATATATTCAGCCACGTCACCGCCGGCTGAGAAACTCTCTCAGCCGTCGGCTGAGGTACAGTAACCCCATATATATATATATATATATATATATATATATATATATATATATATATATATATATATATATATATGGGCTTACTGTACCTCAGCCTGCGGGCTGAGAGAGTTTCTCAGCCTGCGGGACGTGGCTGAATATAGGCCACACATCGGTCGCAGAGTGTGGGCGCCAAAAAAAATCAAAAATCCCGTCTAAACAATCGTGAATCAAAATGACAAAAATACCCCTTTTAAATGACGACTGCGACTTCTAGCATTCAAAAGTAAAAAAACATTCCATGGTCGCAGACTTAATACAGAATAAAGAATACAAGACAAAAAATGCTATCGTATAGCAATGCGACCTCCTTCGGTACTGCGACCAAATTCGCAATCTTCTTTCTCATGCCTTATGTAAAAGAAGTAATTAATATTATATCTACCGTGATACAACACCAGTCTAGAAAAAAGAGATGCATTAATGTTAATCTCGAGAAAGGAAAGATGTGCACCATACGTAATCTAAAGATATAGCCAAACAATTCTATAAAAAGTTAATTTGTACTTCGGATTCTCCCGCAATAAATCTTCAATTAAATATATATTTTTTTTTTTACCACTTCTTAACATACTCAATCATCACCTCTAACAATTATTATTACTATTCATGTTCTTCCACAATATTCACCTTTATATAATGCTTGTTACTAGTATATTATCTCATACCTAAAAAAACTATATTTTTTGCTCTTCCTTTTCAATTTGATTTCAAAAACTTCCAAAAAAAATTCATTCTTGAATCATGTCTTCCCCATCTTCTTCCTCTGAACACTCAGAATTCAACTTCAATCAATCCCCCACCGGTCCTTTGTCTTTAGGATATTCTAGTGAATCTAATACCAGTCTGGACTTCACTCCTTTTGACTATCTCACTACATCAAATAATGTATTAACTGATCCTCCTATTCATGATGATAATGAAGTTTTCATGTGGGTTAGTGAAGAAGACATTATTCCTCTGCCACTTGACGGAGACATGCTTGATGAAAGCATGTCCTCTGATGCTGTAGGCTCGCTTCCTAGCAACGGGTCAGACGAAGAGCTTGATAGAGACGATCCATTCTGGGAGTTCATCGGTGAAACAAAAAACCTCAAAAACAGCAAGATGATGAGGAAATAAGTGATGAAGAGGAAGAGCAGAAGAATGAAGACGATGAATCTGCTTATGATGGTGATAATGATGAGGATTAAGATTTCCTGATCTTCTGATATTCAATTATATTTTGTCTTCTTTTAAAAGCTTTTAATTCTATTTTTTTTGTAAGGTCTCTTTCTCACTATATTAACTTATAAGCTCTTTTAATTACATATCCAAACTGCGACTGCTGCTCTTAAACACTGCGACCATAGTCGCAATCCTACTACGGATGCAATTTATGGTCGCAGTTAATCATTTATCAGTTCCCAATGCGACTTTGGTCGCAATAATGTACTGTTTTGGAGTTCAAAGTAATTTAAAGTTATAGTGTATTAACTTTTAAACTGTTTTGGATAACTGAACAGTCACCTAGGAAGTATACAATTTTTGGGAAAAGATAGAAAATATATTTGAGAGATATTCACGTGGTCCGAGAGCTTAAACTTTTTGAAATTCCGGGATTAAATACATATAAAGGGTCATGAGCAAAGGATTAAAAACATACTAAGTTATTTTTTGCTCAAACTCGTTACTCTCACTGTTCCGAAAATACATTCAAAAATGTCTTCACCATCACCACCGTCTTCACCGGAAAGAAGCCAATACATTCAAACAATGTCTTCACCATCACCACCGTCTTCACCGGAAAGAAGCCAATCATCAAATGATGATTTTATGTTTAGTTCTGAAACAATGTCTCGCTACGGGTCAGAATCTGAGCTTGATACAGACGACCCTTTCTGGGAGTTTATTGATGAACCAAAACACAAACATGAAGAGGAAGAAAGCGACGATGAGACTGTACCTGAAGAGGAGGAAGAGACAGAAGACGAAAGCATGACTCTTGACGACGAATCTGATTACGATGGTGATGACGACGATTAGAAGTTAAAAAAATTGTATTTTGTTTTTCTTTTTAAATATATATAAATCTGTTTTCTAAAGTTAATTGTGTGAATTACATTTTTTACTACTATGTATTGGTTGAAATACTGCGACCATGGACGCAAACTTAATAAATACACTGCGACCTTGGTCGCAGTTGCTGGACTTTAGTCTTAATCAACAACAACACTGCTGCCTTGGTCGCAGTTTCTGACCGTAGTCTTAATAAAATAAACTGCGACCTTGATCGCAGTTGTTGGTGTTTAGTCTTAATAAAATACACAGCGACCTTGGTCGCAGTTGCTGGTCTTTACTCTTAATCAACAACATCACTGCGACCTTGGTCGCAGTTGGTGGTCTTTATAAATAATCAACAACAACACTGCGACCTTGGTCGCAGTTGATGGCCGCAGTCTTAAAAAATTAATCTGCAATCTTGGTCGCAGTTGCTGGTCTTTAGTCTTAATCAACAACAACACTGCGACGAGGTGACACGTCACCGCAGCAGTTGCTTAGTCGCAGTTTTTGCTCGCAATGTCGACCCTGGTCGCAGTTGTTTCTGTTTGCACTGTAGTCTTATGCGACCTTGGTCGCAGTTGCGTCTCTGGTCCAAGTTATTTTGTTTGCAATGCATGACTGCGACCAAAGGTCATAGTTTATTAAAAAACAAATATGCTTTTTATTTATGTCCACGCATTTATCTCCAGGCATGTGAAAATGATACAAAACGATCTCTTATACAATAAGATTGAGTGTTACAATATAGCAGTACAAAGAAAACTAACATCAAAAAGAGCCATTGTTAACTAAGAGCAGTGGTGTTATTGAGGTCTTTTTATTTATGTCCAGGCATTTATCTCCAGGCATGTGAAAATGATACAAAAAACGATCTCTTATACAATAAGATTGACTGTTACAATATAGCAGTACAAAGAAGATTAAACATCAAAAGAGCCCTTATTGAATAAGAGCAGTGGTGTTATTGAGGTCCCCGTGTATTAAAAATTGTGGACGTCGAGGACCATGACTTCTTCCCTTGTGGACGAACATCGATCAAGTTCACCGGCCAAAATATACTCCCAGAGGCCCAGCGAACCTGAAAAAGGACAATCAAGCTCTGGGTCATCTTCGTGCATAGGGTCATCTTCATCCATGGAGGCAGGCCCCTGTTAGAGACTCTGAAGAAGGCGGAAATTCTCAGAGCAATTGCTCTCAAATGAAAACAGTCTAATTATGGGCTGTTAAAGGGAGAGTGTGAGCCCTATTTATAGCCAGCCCATAATAACCATAATTAATGGTTCATTAATCAGAACCGTCGGCCTTAATGGACAACAGCTTCGGGAAACAACGAATGGTGCGGGTTCGTCAACGTAGACTTGACGTTAAAAAGATCTCATAAAATCTTTATGACAGGTCGCGTCTCACGGAGTGACTCCAAGTCGCATCAAAACAACACTTAATAAAACAACAACACGGCGACCTTGGTCGCAGTTGCTGGCGGCAGTCTTAAACCAAAACAGCAGTGTCGACCTGGTCGCTATGCATGTTAATCTAAAGGAAAACACTTACTTAACGTACTGCGACCAAAGTCGCAGTCCATGTAATGCAACCTTAGATTGCAGTTGCTGGCCATCTTTATCAATAACAACACTGCGACCTTGGTCGCATTTAACCATGTACACTGCGATCAAAGTCTTTGACTAAGGTCGCAGTTTAAATGTACAATGCGACCAAAGACTCTGACTACATTATATATAAAAAAAATAAACTATAAAGTAGAATTTTATCGCAGGCTGAAAAGATTGATCTGAAAAGATTTTATATTTTCAAAAAAAATTTTATCCCACGCTGAAAAGGAGAAACTAGATCTTACAAAAAAGAGGTAAAGAAATAAGGCGAAAAGTAATTTATATCCTATAAAGAGCGGCAAAATAAAAGGAGGGAAAAATAATAATAAACAATAAGAAAAAGTTATCATAAGGGGTATTTGATAATTTAACTTCTCCCTAAAAGCGGGCCGCAAGTCAGTGAGGTGACAAATCGAGCCACGTCACCGCAGGCTGAGAGAGTACTCTCAGCCCGCGGGCTGATATACATTTTCTCTCTCTCTCTCTCTCTATATATATATATATATATATATATATATATATATATATATATATATATATTGACTTGTGTCATTTTAAAAAGAATTGAGTCCGAATCTTTCTCACTCAAATTCAACCCTCCAACATTCGAATACAAAATCTAATCGTTGAAGTTGATCTATATTATTTCAAGTATCTATAAACTAAAAATTAAGTGTTTTGAATACTTTTTACCTATACATCACATAGAGAAAAAACAGACGATCTAAATAATGAGTTAGTTAGTTTAATAGTGTAGAATATTTGAAAGCTAACAAAAATTGGTTTGTAGGGGTTTTTAAATTTTTAGATGATAATGAAATAGTCGGATCGAGAATTTGAATGTATAAAAACATAGATTTAACCAACTTTCTACTTTCGGCCGTCTATTTTGTGTCGCTTGATGGATGTGCAAAAAGTATTCAAAGTACTTGATTTTTTATTTATAGAAAATTAAAATAATATAAATCAACTTTAATATGAATCCTGTATTCCATTGCGGAGAGCTGAGCGAGAAGGATTCAAGGTTAATCTTTTTAGAAAGGCACAAGTGTGTGTACGTACGCGTGTGTTCACGCTCCTTCTTCCTAGACCTCAGCTCAAACCCTTGAAGCCCCGCTCTCTCCCTCGTTCATCTCGTGCCCTAAGGTAATCTCTTTCCCTAATTTCCTCAAAATCGTTAGAAACTGTAGAGAAAAAAAGAAAGAGCATTGAGATTAGAATATAGAAACGGTAGATTTTTGTTCTTGTTCTGGGTTCCAATCGAGCCGGAGGAAACCCTAGAAGTGCTCGAATGCGACCCTTGCTTCTTGTGGTTTCCCTAAATTTGTTCTTTTCTAGGAAGTATGAGCAGCCGTTCTAGCAGAACCCTGTACGTTGGCAATCTCCCTGGCGATGTTCGAGAGAGAGAGATTGAAGATTTGTTCTACAAGGTTTTGCTTCTTTAAAATGATTTTTCTGTTGTTGTTGTAGAATTATCACCTTCTTCTGTTACTTATGCAATCATTTAGTATTTTACTTGATGATTTTGAGCTGATTTTTGGAACCCAACATGAAAAGGGGGAAAGGGGGATTTTTGTTGTTCGGATTGCGAAAAAACAATTTGAACCTGATTGAGTTTTGTGACACAGATTTCCTTTATCTGTTGGACACAATATCCAAGTTTGTAATTATGCATTCTCTTAGTTTTATCCCGTATTTCCCTACTTCTTTCTATGATAATAACTAAGGAGATTGAAATGGGTAGTTTTATGCTTCTACTTGTTATTCATGTTCATGGGAACTTACATTGAATGTATCCGGATCTACTACGAGAATTAATACTGAATGTGGTAGATAAAGGGTTAAATATGTGAAGCAGTACTCTACATGTTAACACGCTAATTATTCATGATTAGTTTTGACATTACAACCGTGTCTTGAAGTAAGTGGTTGGTTTTATTATTAGTCAATATGAAAGTTGCAATTTCTTGTAGATCAGTTGTGGTCTTGGATTATTAAAAAAAATAAAAAACCAGCTAGTGGTTCTAGGACTTGGACCTTCTTTAATAGCGGCCATAGAAAAGCGCTACAACTGCTTAAATGAATTAGTCTGAAGAATAAAATACTTGGTAATACAGACGCCTTTTCTAGTTTCTAACTAATCAATTGAGGTTTTCAATTTGAGATGAATTGATTATCTGATCTGTAGATAATAACATAATTATATCGCACGATCTTTTTCTTACTGTCTGGTGAAGGCAAGCATTCATAGTGGGTCCTATAAGTCCTATAATATGCTTGGGTTTACGTGGTCACACTGTCATGTGATGTGACCATATGGTAACAAGGTCATCAACTCTGACATGATGATTTTTCAAAATCTAACTTAGCTGATAGGCAGAAAAAGACTATCAACATATAGTGTAAATATGTATGTAGCCATTTAATTGGTTGATCTGATGGTGTCCTATTCTTACTTGTGTTGTGGTGCAAATAGTGCCATGCATGCATGTGGTTTGCTGATATATGGGTACATATTCCAACCTGAATTTTGTATTAACTATGGTCAGATTTTATTCATCTATATTGTAGAAAGAATTGTGATATATCCTTGCACAATAAAATTTCATCAATATTTGCTATTTGTATCAAGAACATGGATCATGTAAAGACACACAAACACATACTTGTGTTGCATGTTTATTTGGTCATGCGTCTGTGTAGGTTTCAAACACCAAGACTCTACTGCTTTTTTAGTTATTTGCTCATGATTTATGGATGTATGTTTGGCTGTTTGCAAAACTGCTTAAATGGATCATGCAATTATATACATACACACACAATTGTTGTTTCTCTAATTACTTGCTTATGATTTATGGATGTATACTTGCTAATATATAACTTTGTTGTTTTTGTAGTATGGACCTATTTTGGATATTGATCTGAAGATACCTCCAAGGCCTCCAGGTTATGCATTTGTTGAGGTACTACTACACAATCATATTTCTTGAGATGAAACAATCACCTTTAGGTGTTCTATTGTTGGAAAACTCAATTCATTTTTCAAAATAAAACCAGCTTATAACAATTCAACGAAGTTGAAACTATCTTAGCTTGTTGCAAAAATTGCATCTGTAAAGTAGAATGCATTTGAAAGCCTTAAAAATTTATTGCAGGCTCATTTTATGTCTGAATAGGACCATCTCATGGAGTCTGATATTGCATGCTGCTGCTGTTTTTTCAGTTTGAAGATGCTCGTGATGCTGAAGATGCTATTCGTGGCCGTGATGGCTATGATTTTGCTGGTAACCGTTTAAGGGTAGGCTTCTTCTTCTTCCTCTTCTTCTTTTGTTTGAGGTAACTGGGATTGAGTTATGTATCATATTTTATAATCTTCTCTCCATTTGACTTATCGTTTGTGTGCATTTCCAGGTGGAACTTGCACATGGTGGAAGAGGACATTCATCATCTTTTGATCGTCATCGCAGTTACAATGGGGGAGGTGCCCGTGGCGGTGGCGGTGTCTCTAGGCGTTCAAACTATCGAGGTGCACTTTTGAATAGGTTGTCTTGATGTAGTTATGTAGTGTGCCCCTTTCCATGTATCTTCATTTTAAGCTCTCATACATTATATGATGCAGTGCGGGTGACTGGTTTGCCTTCCTCTGCATCGTGGCAAGACCTGAAGGTAGTGTCTTAACCTTGTAATTTAGTATGCCCTTATTTTCCTTCAAATTATGTTTGAATTCATAAGCATCTTTTATTGATTAGGATCATATGCGCCGAGCTGGTGATGTTTGTTTCTCTGAAGTATTTCGTGATGGTGGAGGTGAGCTGTTTTTTATATGTACATTTTGAATTTAAGTTATTGTCTTCTTTTTTGTTATTAATTTAATGTCCCAAGTTGCTTGATGCTAGCATTTTACGCACTTTCAATACTACTGGCAGCATTTGATTCTTCATTTTCCAATTAATATAGCCAGTGAAAGTCAAATATATGTCCACTTGGTTCTTGGTTGCATGGATTTTAAGATTATGGAGATTATTAGGATTGTTTGGATAGCGATTGATGACCGTAGTTGCTAGTTAACATAAGCTTTTATAGCTATTTTATCATATATATTCTTTTACATTCATATAGATAGGGTATGAGCTTAAAGAGTAGAAAATTTCCCGCCGCAAAAAGAAAACACCTGTGGAGATTCTGACGGAACACTTGTAGTTCATCTTGAACTATATGTATGTTTATATGCATTCTAAGCATATTAGCCACACAAATTTAAGTGGGTGTGTTGTCATAACAGATATGAATACCTTTTGATTATTTCTTTTTCCTTATTGTACTATATTTATTTATAACCATGTCTTCTTGTATCTTTAATTTATTCCATTTTCCTAAGTGTTCCCTCCTCTTTTTAATCTTCTTAATATGGTTGGTCATCCCTATATTAATCATTTGCTGCTGTACAACCTAATTAAGGTTTGAGCTTTAGCACTGATGAAAAATCAGTCACCATTGGTTTCAGGTGGTACCAACCATTAAATAGGTCAACACTTGGATTTTATTTATGAGACTTATCTGACAAAATCTGAAATAGTCAGAATTCTATTTATCAAGCCCACAATATTTACAGATAATCAAAGTCTTAATGTAAAAACATAAAGTTCTAAATAGTTTTAACATACATACATGATACATACAAACATGATTAAAATCTCGGCATCATTTTTAACATGCACAAAATTCCAATAGATCTATAACATGTTCTGAATGCACATGTCTGCATAAAAAACTTTTTCCACTTGATTGTTGCTTGCAGCAGGCCAATTCATAAATTTAATTTTCTCTTGGATTTGGAGACTACTCTGTCACTAGTGGATTTTGTGTCTGGACCATTGGGGGATGAACCAGAAATTTATGCTAGTTCTTGGATCTAAGATTTGCCTCGTTGAAACTTTAGAGTTGATGTAATTTTACTTTCTTTGGGATCTCAAGATCTGTAGTACGGCTCCAATCCTTTAGGATGTCCTTAGCTTATTTTTTTCTTTTAAGCTATTTAAAGGCTACAGTTTATGAAACATTGGGAATAAAAATTGAAAGTTCAAGGTTAGATTGATTGGGAGATTCAAGTCCTTGTGATTTATTATTTTTTATGATTCTTCTTTTGAATACTATGCATCTTTTGCTATCTGTTCTGAAATTCTTTGACTCCTTATTTGTTTAACACCCTGAAATATTATCACATTCCTTTTTCAGAAAAAAAATTGTTCTTCATTGCTTGTTTACGACTAAGTAAAGCTGCAATTTTCAATGCCTTGTAACAATTATTATGGAGCACGAGTTCTTAAAAACCCTTTGCTTATGCTTTGTTTTTTATTCTGCATGAACAACCCATGATACCTCTAAGCTCTCGGTTTATGCCTTTACTAAAACCATTTGTTTGCATGCAAAAATGATCAAGTTCTAATCAAGTGCGCCACTATTCCGATATATTCTGTACTTTGTGTTACATGCTTAGTTTGTTCACGTTGATTTGTATGTTCCAATGCGTGTTACTATTCGCACACCAAGATTAAGGAAAACATTTAATTATCTCTAGCCATATAGGTGATTCTTGTTGATTTTGATTTTAGTTTTGTGCATCTTACTGGAATCTGCTATGGAATGCACTATGGGCCCTTTGTTTCATTGAGTACACGTAAGCCTGCCATGGGCTTTTAAAATTCTCACATAAACTTTACTTAAAAAAGATTTAGTGAGTCTTTGCGTTCATTCAGTTCTATGTAATGCACTAGTTAAGCATTCTGGACAATGCTTCTTTTCTGTGAACGAAGTTTTTTATTCTTTCAGGAGTTTTTTTTGCTTAATTTATTTCTTTGGTGATTGTCATGAATGTTGCAAGTGATCTCCTCACACGAAGCACATATGCAGATGCTATACAATCATTATGGCAATTCTTGAAAAACTATGATGGTGCATTAATTATGGCAAATATTTTTCTTTGCCCAACATCAGAAGACTTAAAACACTCTAGTTATATTATAAAATGTGAATTTTTTATAAACATATGTGCTACATGTGAGCATTAGGAACTAAGAGCATCTGTTGCTATTTGAGTTGTTTGCTTAAATTTACTTTCTGATATGTAAAATAGAATATCTGAAAAATGTACCCTCAATTTCTAGGAGCTATTCATCCTCTTGTGGTTAAGTGTGATTTTTTGTTTGCAGGCACCACAGGAATAGTAGATTATTCGAACTACGACGACATGAAATATGCGGTATGCTTAAGTTTTCACTCAGTTGACTCCCTGCCTGCCGCTCAAGCAAATTTGATATAATGTCCTAGGATTTTCCTAAGTTTTGTTGTTTTGTTCCTCTGCAGATCAAAAAACTTGATGACTCTGAGTTCCGAAATGCATTTTCTCGAGCATACATAAGGGTATATTGCCTTCTGCACATTTTCTTAGTACCTTTTGTGTCTTGTTCTCTAGCACATATAATGACAATGAAGGTATTTCTTGCATGTTGTAGGTTAAGGAGTATGAGACCAAGAGAAGCTCATCTAGGAGCCGTAGTCGTTCCTATTCACGAAGCCGAAGCCGTAGTCGTGGCCGCACTTCAAGCCAAAGCCGTGGCAGAAGGTCTGATATATATTTAGTTGTCCTTAATCTTGATTTGAACTGAACTTTCTTAAGTTAACTGAAAGTCATTTGTGCAGCAAATCTCCCAAATCCAAGCCAGCAGGACATTCTATGTCTAGATCTCGGTCGAGATCTGTTTCTTCTCCCTCTCGTTCAGGTTCTAAAGTACGTTCTTTGTCAGGGTATGCCCTCTTTAACTACCCAGCTCTGTTAATTCTTTAAATTCATTCCAATTAAAAATTGCCTGTGCTTCTGAATCATTTTAGATTGCACAATTCTGTTTATTGAAACACAACCTTGATCTGATGTGCACATTTGTCTTCTTGTTCTCTATCTCGCCTTTTTGGTAGAAGAGAGTGAAATAGTTGTCACGTCATATTAGTGCCCATCTTCTTGCCTTTGTAGTGTCAAGAGTATATGGGTCTCTGTTGAAACTATTGTTATTTCTTAAAAATAGCTAGAATGTATATGGGTCTCTCTTGAAACTATTGTCATTTCTTAAAAGTAGCTTGGCAGAACTTAGCATAATTTGTGATTGAAGCTCTTGTGATCACCTCCGTGGAAGGGCAACTAAATGTTCGCTTAAGTCATAGGTACGATGGTTTTTATGTTTTTGATCTTTCTTGTGAGCTGAAGGATCGTCATTAGTTTTCAATGTCTGGTGTACCCTTTTCTTTTAAGCTGCAGTTTGCATCTGTCAAAGTTCTTATCATCAAGTGTTTCTCCTCGTCTTATACAAGTGGTGCTTTCAGATCCTATTCAGGAGTGTGGTCTTTGTGTTATGAACTATGCACAGTTATAAATAATTAAATTGGTTGTTTATGCATGTCTTCAATGCATGTTCGGATGTTTCACATCTTCTTCTAGGAACTGGCATAGTGCTTAAGGGAGAATTAAAGGAAGACAGTTGAAGTCTTTGTGTTATGAATTATGCATACAGTTATAAATAATTAAATTGGTTGTTGATGCATGTCTTCAATGCATGTTCGGATGTTTCACATCATCTTCTAGGAACAGGCATAGTGCTTAAGGGAGAATTAAAGGGAGAGTTGAAGTTAGAAGTTCTTATTGAGTACCATGTCCATTGAATATTCATGAAGTTGTCGGGAAAAAATATAGTACAAATATAAGACTACCCATGTTTTTTGTAGCTTACGAAGAAGCACATTGAGAAACACGTCCAAAATATCTTGTGGGCAAAATGAGAACGTTACGATGGATGGCAGTCAGTATGCTAAAGATGAGTACAAGTGCATTCCTAGCTCAAGGGCGTTTGATAAGATGAGCCATGTAAGATGGTTTCATCCAGTGTAATGACATGACTGATTGATGTGTTGGTTAGGAGCCGTTAGATCGATCATAGTTGAAGAAGTAGTTTGGACTAGAGTTTGGCTAAAAGAAACCTGGATTGAAGCTGAAAAGCAAACACATAGTTGCTAACTTAACATAGGAAATGACCCAAATGGAGACAGCTGCACTGTTGTTATTGTAGATTTGGAACGTGATTTCATTTGGTTTTGTGGCTTGCTTCTGCATAGTGAAGAGTGAAGACGGCAATTCCCCATAGCAAAGCTTGTAATTTTACCTCTTCATAAAATCTCTCATATTCAACGGAAATTTGAAGGGTTGTTCCTTGGTTGTATGAGCATAATCTGCATTGTGAAAGAAAATTGGCATTCCCACATGGTTGCAGCCCATGCTTCTTTGCTCATCTGTCTTTTGTTGTGTCCACCTTTGAGGTATGTTATAGCCACAGATTTATCTTTTTCTGTCTTGCCCTATATTAGTTAACCATCGGGTTCTATAGAACTTGAATAATTCATTTTTTAATAATTCCCACACTATTGAAGAAATGATGTTAGCTCTGAAAGTAAATTTTGCTAAAAACAATGGATGAAAAACCATATGGTGACACGTCAATTATGGTGCAAGTTTTCCAGAACTGCTTTATGCCATAAATGTGTTCCAGACATTTCATAGGGTTTGTGCACCAAATTATTTATGATGCTTATGTTTCATTGTAAATGACTGACTTTTATCTTAGACGTAGGGTGGCCCAATTTTGATGCTTGTTGAACTGTGTGAATCAACCTGACATCCTTTATGACAGCCCACAACTTTTCTCCCTGGTCCCGCACATGGTTTGAAATGGATCGGATTAGCTCCCGCAGTCCTTTATACCAAACATGTTTCTGCTGTGCTTGACCTGCTATTTCTAGACCCATTCTTTAGTTTACTGAACTTTAAAGGGGTGTCAGGATGAATGCAACGACAGGGAATTTGCACTAAGTTAATGGTTCTGAAATGTGATTGAATGGGTGTACATGTGAGTAATATTACTTCATGTACTGATTTTCAGATTAGACTGCCTACTGGGCAGTTGATTATCCTTGGTGTTGGTCTCTCTCTAAGTGACCTGATTTAACCCAACACCCAGAATGGACTGAGATTACCTGTTATTCTCCTTGATGCGTCTTATTTTGAGAAATCTTTTATCTGGTCTGTAATTCTCTTATTGTTTGATTTGGATATGAGATTTTGGGTTAGACCAGGACTAGGTACTGGTGGCCTGGTACAAAATACCTCAGTTATTTTTAGATGTTTTATAATTAAGAATTCAATCTTCAATGATAATTAGAATATTTATTGATAAGATTAATAATTAGCAAATCAATAGTATAAATAATTATAGTAATAAATAATATGAACTTTTAAATATTAATATGTTGAATTTTGGTTTATAATCTAGTTGCTGATTTACTTTTTCCTTTTGTTGTTTATGAATGACCTATTTAAATTTTGCCTCCTTAATTCGTGAGCATAAAAAAATCTCAAATATGTTCTTATCATTGTCTGCTCTCTTAACAATTGTAAACAAGCTGACTAACACTAGACTGGAGGTCTAGAGCCATACAAATTGTAATAGCTGACCTGCCTAACCCAACCATATGCATTGAAAGTGTAGGAATGGTGTCGTTTGGATCATAGTTTATAGAGATGTTTCGCTGTTTCATGATCTATGCCCTTTTCTTTGATTTGTACAGTTTGTGCTGCGAATCTACCTTTAACTTCGTGCACAGAAGTTTTATTCAGTGGAGTATTATTTTGTGTAGATGTGTCCTCATGAATGAATCTTATATTGACTATTTGTCAGTGCTTTTATCTGCAGCTCTTGATGTTTATCTTTCTTCTGGTTGTGTTGCCTACCATTTGTATATTTTTCATACAAAGTGACTGGGTATGATTAAAGCACTAGAATCCATGTGATTATCATGTGTTTTTGAAAGTTACTTTCTTTGTTTTCTAGATATGGGCTTATGCGGCGATCAGGGGATTGCATATTAGGAACTTGATCAGATACTGTCATAAATGGGCAGCTATGGAAACCCAGAAAGCATTTTGTTCTAATTTATCTGATATGCATTGGAGCGGAGTGGGACATAGCGGATGGGTTGCGATTTATAGCTGGATTACCATGAATTTAAATCAAATATGGATTCACCGACCAGCGATAGGGAAGTATTTTGGTATCTCTTCTCATGGGTCATCACTCCAGTAGGAGTTGCACTCTGGAGTCTGGAAGGGGAATTGTGTGGTACACTAGGTACCTAATTCTGCTCACTCTTCTGAAGGGAAAAAAAAAAACAAAGAATTTAGATCTAGTATTTGTTTCCTAGGCATCTGATTTGGTCATTGACACAGCGCTTTCTTGATTATTATCAAGTTCCAGATTCCATGTCGCACTGGGTGTCATCCTCTCGCATCCTAAATGACTCTTGCTTTATATGGACCACTTTTTGCTTTAGAATTGGATGCTGCTAAAGTTTTATAAGTTTTTTTCCCCCTTGCGGTTTCACTTTAGCATCTCTACTGGAAGAGGCCTTGAGGCTTTTGGATCATGGTGTATTAAAGCAACATAGTGGATTTTGAATTCAGTTTGTTTCTGGAACTTTTTTGCAGATCCCGATCAAGGTCTCGGTCTCCAATAACTTCTGTAAGTTGCACTATTGATTAATCAGATTTACAGTATGTTCTGTGAGAATAATTTGATTTAATTCCTTTTCTAATCTTGTAAATATAAACATTTAATTAACTTGAACTCCTCTGTTTCTTGATGACAATTGCATAGGCGCTGCATTGTTTTCCCCTTCATTTGTTTCTCCGTTTTGTTTTGAGATAGACTTGAATTCCTAATCTCATTTGTCATTGTTTGAGACATGACTTCCTAATACTTACATCAAAAATGTATACCATATTTGGGGTATCAATTGCTGAAGTTGGTGTTAAAACCCTGTAAACAGTACCTTATATCTGAAAAATATGCAAAACACTGTCCTTTGCCCTAAAAGTGAAGTGGGAGGTGGCAGCTCCCGCTGCAAAACAAAGGCGAATACGGAAGAATTCATGGAGGGGGGAAAGTGAAAAAAAAATGTCATTGCCATGTTACTATGTTCTCTTCAGTGCATCCAAGAACTGTAGCTCAACATTGTTTTGCTAAATTTAATTGCAATAGGGAATCTCACAGAGATTCCTTTTATCTTCTCTCTGCTAAACCTTTTGTGCAGCCTCGGAATAAAAGAGTGAGCCAAAGCCCAAAGAAGCAGAGTCCTAGCAGGAGCAGGAGTGCATCACGGTCTTGGTTCCCACCCTTATCTTGGTTACTACTGTTTTTTAATTCTCGATTAGGCTATCCTATAAAATTAACACTGAGGTGTGGTATCATCTCATCTGCAGGTGAATCACAACGGACGCCCATCTTATGATCCCAGCAACCCTGAAGAAAGCCTGCAACTTGTCGCGTGGAACATACCATGGATGATTTAATGAAGTTTCTTCAGATTATGTTTCTGAGAATTTTTATTCCAGTGTTTATGAACTTTGTTGGAAGCTGAATTCTCAAACCATCTATGCTCTGTTTATGTTGTTTGTTATCTTGTTATCACTAGCCTAAGAATACAGACTGCAAGTCCTAGACATTCATTGAGATTTGTGACTTGTGCCCATCTTTGAGTTTTAACAGTATTTATAAGTTTTGTTGTAAAAATCTACCTATATATCTAGTGGGGTTGCATAATTTTTCTATGTTTTGCTTGATGACAATTCAGTCATCTTCTCATGGTGTACAGATGGTCCTTATTTAGCTTTTAGCTAGTTGTATGGAATAAGTTGGACCATGACCTGAACAGCATCGTCGCTCCTCATTGTCGGTTGTTATGTTGAGCATTCTATGTGTGCCGGGCTTGGATCTGGTGTTTGTGGGAGTGGGAGCAGGTTTCCCTGTATGAGCAGTTGCATTATGAAGGATGCATAACAAATCGATTTGCAACCCTGTGACAAGAGTAATCACATTGTGCAGCAAGATAGAGATATGTGCTATGGATGTCAATACTTCATTGCTCTTTTATGGCCCTTGCACTTTCATTTCTGGTGGTGTCGATAAAGCCTTATTTGAGAGTTCATTCGAAGCCAATATCAATTGCGTGGTGCGGCAGTTAGCCTCGTATGTCTCTGATATTTCTCAGGTTTTTACCATTGGAAACTTTTGGCACTATACAGGAATACAATATATTATACATGAATACAATATATGGTGTCTAAGGTGTGGCCGTATATGTACATCTCCTCCTTTCACTCCCTCTCTCTTTCCGGCATTTCCTCTATGCTTTCGAGAGAAAGAGGATGAGGTAGTGGTTTCCTTGTGAGCAGAGTAGGAGTGAGCAGGGGAGATGGCAATGTGGAGGTGAGAGATGAGTTCCCCCAGGATTTCGTGTTTGGCTCGGGGACTTCAGCTTATCAGGTGCGCACCCACCCACATACCCTCTGCATGGATCAGATTTCATGAAAAAGTGAGCAGGTGGAAGGGGCAGCTGCTGAGGATGCCAGGACTCCAAGCATATGGGATACTTTTGCTCAAAATGGTCTGCCTTTTTTTCACTTCCTTTTGCTGAACTTTACAAAATTGCTCACATCGAAAAGTTTAGAATTTAATTTGAGATGTTGATTCTTAGGACGTATGCCAGGAGCTAGCAACGGGGACGTAGCCTCAGATGAGTATCACAAATACTAGGTATTCATCCATCATGTTCATGTACAAGCAAGCACATTATAAACCATGTATGGAAACTTACATTTGTTGGACAAATGCAATAAATAAATATACATTAGACCATATTTACACTATAACTGTATGTAGAACTAGAAGTAGCATTTTATTAATTTGTTGAGTGTTAATTCTTATTATTGTAGGAAGATGTCAAGCTCATGGGGGAGGTGGGGTTAGAAGGATACATGTTTTCGATCTCTTGGCCAAGGCTGATTCCTAGTATGATTGGTTACAATGTGCAAAATCTCAAATCAAAGCGATGAATTAATGTTAAGAGTTAAAGTTTAGTTAACATAGTTCATTTTATTTTGGTTTTTTGCGGGTGGAAGAGGAGATATTAATCCGAAAGGTTTAGAATACTACAATAATATCATTGATGACCTAATCGATCATGGTAATGGTTCAGATATACAAACTGAAACATATTGTAATATGAAGGAGAGTTTATAGTGATTTCATGTCATTTGAAGTGAGTATTAAAAGTTACGAGATAGACTTGTGTCCGAAAGGATTTAAGGTCAAATCTTTCCCACTCAAATACAACCATACGACATCCGAATGCAAGATCCGCTCCGTTAAAATCTACATTATTTCAAGTAACTAAAAATAAAAAATCATGTATTTTGAATACTTTTTGTCCATCCATCAACATCAAGTAGGCACAAAATAGACGATCGAAATAGTGAGTTAGTTTAACGGTGCAGAATATTTGAAATCCAACAAAAATTAGTGTGTGAGGGCTTTTGAGTGTTTAGATCCTGATGAAATGGTCGGATCGAAAATTTGTATGTCTAAATACGTAGATGAGTAGATCTAATCAATATATTATTTTCGACTGTTCATTTTGCGCTTACTTAATAGATGGGTAAAAAGTATTCAAAATACATGATTTTTTTTATTTTAGTTACTTGAATAATGTAGATCAACTTCAACGGAATTGATCTTGTATTCGAATGTCGTAGGATTATATTTAAGTGAGAAAAATTCGTCCTCAAATCCTTCTAAAATGAAACAAGTCATCTCCAGGAGTTATAAGAAACTTAAAAGCTTATATAAAATATATCATCTCTTTCATGTAGCTTGACACCCTTGGACTGTTATTTAAACCGTTAGCTGAGAAACGAGATAATGGGCATCAATAGCAAATTCAACCATGCTTGTTTAACGAGTTCGAGCTTTTGATGGAGATGCTTTACTGACTTCATGTGTTAACTAACAAATTTCGAGCTAATTATAAAAATAAGCTGACATTCGTTGCAAATCTATCATAAATAATGTTTTCACAAAATAGACAATGCTTCTTTAGAATATCATATGTTATCTGTATCTAATAAACACCAATCTGATTGATGTATGGAAAACAACACCCTTTCCTGAAATTTTTTGAATGTGGTATTTTATCATTACAAGTATCTCTCATGACAAGTGCTGCTTTTATTCACCTTCATGCTATTTGTAAGTTTGACAATAAAAAGACTATCGATCAGGAATTCAGCCACAATGTGACTCTCTTCCACGATGATCTCCCACAAATTCTAGAAGATGAACATCAAGAATGGTTGAGGCCAAGGATTGTGTAAATCATGTAAAACCTTAACATGATCTTTTTCTCTACTTTTGTTATATATGAAACAATACTGAGTCATATTATAACAATTTCCCCGCTAAAAGGTGCTAGTAATGGAGATTTAAATCAAGGCTGCAGTGTTATGATTAACTTTGTTTTCATACCTAAGTAGGCTTAAGTTCAAGTATGATACATGCAAGAATCATGTTGTGCATGTTTTTTCTGCACAGGGATGACTTCACAGCGCATGTGGATGTGTGCTTCAGGGAGTTCGGAGATAAGGTTTCTGATGTGGGACAGAGGGAGCTTAGGGTTTGTGGTGGAGATTTTGTATAATTGGGGAAGACAAGAAGAAAGGAAAGATATGATCGCGGATCGCAACCCGGATCTTACCTTCATCGCCTATGATTCAATCCATGATATTAAGATCAATACCCAAAGCAAATAGCTTCAGTTTTATCAAAATCATTCAATCATCTTCAAATCTAAAATCAAATCTAAATTTTAAATCTAAATAAATACTAGTAAATCTGAGCCATCTGATTCCCATCATTCTCCTCGGCTTGAAAATATTCATCTCTGATGAATACAATAGTAAGCAACAAGGTAAGATGGAGACGATAAATTTTTTTTTTGAGAACATGAAGATGAAGAGGAAAGGTGGAGAAGATCGGAGGAGTGAGGACGAGACAGTCTTCGTCAGCATGGCGGCGTGGAGATCTCAGCGATAAGGATGAGGACTTAGTGAAGACTGGACAACATGGGATGAAGGGTGATGCAACGACAATGATGAGGTGAAGGAAATGTGGCGGTGGCGATGACATGAATTTAGAGCTTACAGATGAGAGTCTGAAGAGAAATGATGAACAATTTTTCTAGAAAGTTCAGTTCTGATACCAAAATGATGTGGGACGGATGGTGAATTTAAGGTTTTGTGGTGAAATTTTGTAGAATTGGAGAAGAACAGAAATTTTGAGGGTTGGGTATGATCACAGATCGCAACCCGGGCCTCACCTTCACCACCTATGATTCAATCCATAGAATTAAAATCAATACCCAAAGCAAATAGCTTCATTTTTATCAAAATCATTCAATCATCTTTAAATCTAAATTCAATTCTAAATCTAAATAAATACTAATAAATCTGAGCCATCTGATTCCCATCAGTTTCTTACTGGAGAACCTTAAACGAGCCAAACATGGTGGCTGCTGGAGGTTATGGTTCTGATAATTTTCCACTAGGGAGGTGTTCTTACCCATTTGGCACTAATTGCTCCCACGGTGACCCTGTGCTCAAGCCATACATTGTAGTTTATAACTTCTTATTAGCACATAGCTCAGTGTATGCGTTTTATAAGCGGAAGTACAAGGTACATTTTATTCTTGCACAGCTCTTTCTGTACAAGTAATTGCATGGATATCAGTCAATAACAACATACAACAAAACTACCGGCATCTCATTGATGAATAAGTTTCTAATAATAGGTAACTAGCTAGATTTTAAGAGCTTTCTTCCGAAAATTTTTCTACCAGCTTTTCATTCATGCATAGATTCTGAAGAAATTTTCTTTTATGCTGTTTCTAGTTGTGTGCGTGTGCGTGTGCACACGCATGTTTATATTATAACTATGTGTTCTAGAGAACTAAGATAGGACATCAGATTCAGATAATCCTTGTTTTATGCATCCCATGCTCTTTTTCCAGATCCGTTGCCATTTAAATTTCTTTGTTATGGAAGCAACATATGAATATGAGGAGGATTACTTTAGAACAAATGGTTATGCAGCATAGCAAAGAACACAATCAAATTTGTCTTGAAATACACTTCGGAAAGACAAGAAACAGAAATGACTGAAGAAAACAAGGATAAATTTGAGAAAGGGTACATAAAAAATTTTGTCAACCACATCGGTTCCTACAATTGCCATGAGTAGTTGAACAATTTTTACAGAATAGTTTTATTTATGAGCATTATAATTTTGATTCCAGAACACTTCAAAGATTATTTTGTTATGTAACTGCGTTCCAGGCAAAGCAACAAGGTTCAGTAGGCAGAAACATATTTACATACTATTTTGTGCCTAAGACCAAATCGAGAATGTATTTGCGGTAGAAAGGTCCCAGGACGTCTATGTAGCTAGGCTGGTATATCTTTACTCAAGAGCCCTGCAGCTTATTTCTATGAATCTTCACCATAATCTAGCATTCTGGTTCATCTGGCCGCTTGTGGATGGAGATTATCCTGACTCAATAAAGAAGCTTGTCACCCAGAAGATCCCAAAATTCTCTAGGAATCAGTCTAGGACTTGTCGGTGCCTTTGACTTAATTGGAGTGAACTATTATAGTACTCTTGGTGTGAAGGACAATCCCATCAATTCAACACAGGATCATAATGATTTTGATGTGAAACGTGTACGTGGGTGGAAGCAATTGATAAAATAACTCAAAAAAATGTTTCAACAATAAGAAAACTGTTTGTAGAAAAAATTTTAAATTAGTTAATATCAGCTTTATGTTTTTAAACATGCAAGTACTAGATCCATATCAAAGTAAGAAGACTAATTAATGTTATATGCTATGCAAATAATCAGATTCGACTATAAAAAGAAGCTAATAGTTTTATAAGGCAATTCAGATTCACACGCTCACAAGTTTAAGTGAACAATAGATCAATATTGATAACAAACTGAAAATGTAATATCAAACTTGTAAATAAATATTTGTGAATTGAGATTGTACCTTAAATAACTTATTTGATTTCATTTTTCTTACACTGAATTTTGTTAGCTCTGTTTGTCACGAATGCAACACTTTAAGAATCGTGCGATTTGGACTCTGAATGAGTGAGTCATGACCCGAATAACAAAACTTGCTGGTGCAGAATTTTTCTCTCGCGAATCTGATTGTCGGCCTGACTTGGAAGTCGACAATGGAGGTCCAGGGTTGAGCCTGGTTGATGGGCGCTGCCTAGACACTGGCAGGGAAGTTCAAGCTTCAGCAGTGAAGAGGAGATGACGTGGAGGAGAGGCGAGGATCTCTTAGGCTATTGTTGCACGAAATAGAGTCCTCGACAACCAATTAGAACTCGATATTACTTTTGAGAGAAAAGAAAGAAATTTGTTTGCGGAGAGGTACAGAGAGAGAATTATAGCAGTCGATAAACTATTTAGGACATGCCACCACTAATCGGGATTTAATAAGAGATCTCACCACTATTAGAAAGAGGATCCATGATCCACAGCAAATTCGCAAAGAGAGTAGCAAATTTTTATTAATTATTTCTTTCAAAAGTGATTATATGTGGCTTTATATAGCCAAGCAAAATAGTACTCTCTTACTTACAATCGAAATAGAAACTAAAATCCTAAAAGAAATGAAAAACCTAAAAGAAACTAAAATTATAAGAAATGAAAACTACTAATCCTAATACTACTAGAACTACTGTATCCATATTGAGTTGATATGTCTTCTCCAATGATGATAAATGTTCCATGTCTTTGGTGTCTTAATATCCGCATCATATTTTCTAAATGATTCATGTGCTAAACTATCAGGTCAGACGATCTGCTTGTTACATAAAATAGCATTAGGCACCTGCATTTCAAATTTCTAGATCCTTTAATGCATTGCATAACAATTCTTTTCCTAGATGAATTCAAAATAAGATACGCATTCATCATAAACACATTTGTTGCAATAAGATTGATTCAATATTATAAAATATTTTTATATAATCTTTTAACAAATTTCTTATTGCAGTTTCATGATTTTGATAGGGTAACTATTTCCCTTTTATCAAGCTGATCGAATGCAATATGTTCAGCAGCAGTGGATCGCAATGAGTCTGGCACTAAGGCACGTGAAACAATATTGTCAAGCAAAATTGGAGGTTATATTGTGTAATTAATGAGAATATTTGAGAAACAATGCATAAGAGAAGATTTTGTTTCAGATTTTAACGGCATATGGTTTACAAGGTGTGTTGGAGTATTTCAAGCAATCTTATGGTAACCCTCCTATCTAAAATGGTGAGCACTCACTTCCCTTACCTTCATTGGGATTAGGTTTATAGGATTTTTTTGAAAGTGAATCCCTGAGAATAAGAATCACACTTATAGATCTAAGCATGAGAAACTTGAAAAATCCATTCCTTTCTTTTCACTTCCCTTGCCTATTGAGTTAGCCCGATAATATTGTAGTTCCCGTGTTACTATAGTTATTAATCATCTTCAGTCTTATATTTTTGATCTTTCAATCAGCACCTAGTGATATTCTTTTTCGGGTGTTTTACATTCAAAAATAAGGAAAAGATAAAATCTCATTGTAGTGTATGCGGTTATTTCCATTGTCATATGGTGTAATTTATTTCTTGCATTTTTCTTATGTATGGAAAAATGACTAACTAAATTTGCTTTCACTTTTTTCGTTATTCGAGAGAAGTAAAAAAGAATTGAGCTAAAAAAAAATTCTCAATAATTTCACTTTTTTGGTTCTTCTGCACTAGGATACAGTGAACATGGAAGAAAATAATTGTGTTTCACTCTTTCTTGTGCACTAGAGGCTGATTCTTGTTGTACTAATTGAAGACTTTGACTATATCTTGAATTTGTTAAATTTATAGAAATTTATTAACTTTTTCTTTTGAATCCATCCGGGTATCCGAGGCTGCTTAGCGCACACTGACTAATCCCGTGAGGCCTGTGTATCTTGCCCTGGAAAGTTTTCCTACACAAACCTAGGTAAATCGAGGGAATAAGTTTACTTGATAACATAAGAATGGGCATATTATCTATACTAACATATCCATGATCACGTACAATGTCCATAACAGGTTATCTGTTGCCACATAATGGGAGGCTAGAAGACACCCTGAGGGTGAGTACCTAAGTGCTCACATAGAAAGTTGCTTAATGCCATCAGGTACAGTTCTCAACATTTCTTCAACTCCATTATCATTATTATTATTATTATTCAATTTATGTCATTTTCATATAATTATAAATTGTGACATTTGTTTCGAAATTTTTTCAGGACTGGATCTAAGACGTTGGGCTATTTCACATGGTCTTTCTTGGATGTGTTTGAACTGAAAGAAGGGTACGGGAGTTCTTATGGCATGTATTATGTTGATTTTGGTGATAAGGAGCTAACGAGGTGTCGTGAGCTCTCAGCTCACTGGTAGAAGGGACGAAGTGTTATTCGCGACAGCAGTTCTTCGCTTGCATCTACAGCAGACAGAAAACATGACTCTAAGTGGCTCAAAAACTAGGAGAGAGTCATTAAGAAAAACAATTGTAAATTGTTTCATCACTGGAAAGTACAAATGCATAAAAAGTTTCTTGCAGTATGATTATGCCAGCGCAAAAAATATATGCACGACGTGTGAAAATTTCTTTCTTGATTTTATAGTAGAACGAAAAAAATTGTGCAACATTGCAAATACTAAGTAACTACGTATAATATGGATCCATTATTAATGTCTTGGTTAATGTATTAAAACTCCAAAATTATGACGAGGGCTGAGACCATGATGGATATAATTGTATACTCTGACATCCGTACCTTAAGGCCTATCTTCATCCCATTCTTAACAAGCAGGAAATAGATTAATACAACTGTTCCTGTTGTTAAGCTTAATACTCCAGAAGTTACATTGCGATTTTTTTTTTTTTTTTCAACTTAAAGCTGCAGCTCTAGGCACCATCTTTGAGCAAGTAAATATGAAGGACAGAGATAACATACCCCTTGGGGTGATCTTGAAAGATATCTGCAGCCTGAACTTTTCACTTCCAGTATTTGATTTTCTCTGTTGAAGTTGTAAGATCGCTTGAACTCGAGCAACGTCATGTCTTCTGCTCCTTCACCTGAAGTAAACATAAAACATGATATTCCACCACTTTATTTGAGAGCTAAAAAGGATATCCCCAATTTAAGCAATGCTCCACGTTAACAAATTTGACAATATTGTCAGTTTTTTATCACTACAAAGTTAACAGAACAATATCAGTCCCAAATCACGTATTCCAAATACAGTATTCAGCATACATTTGAAATAATATTCAACAAAAAATATATCTAAATCATCATTTGCTCAGGTGTACTGGATTGAGAAAATATTGATGATTGGTCGAGAAAATAGCATTACATAAAATAGCACAAGCATTCTTGAATTCTCTTCAGGTTTAAATTACTAAGGATAAAAAAGACAGTGAACAAATAGGGGTTTTGAAATTAAGAAAAATTAAAAATCAGCACTAGAGCAAACCACCTGGAAACAAAAGATCCTTAAACAATAAAAATTCAACAGCAACTCATTGGTGTCAACACCAACCATATATTTATTTCCACGCTCCATACGCACAAGAATATATGAAAGCCAAAACCGTTTCAGCTAGATCACCATCAAAAGATTATTCCCAGTTTAAGTTGATCATCAGGCAACCGAGCACTTATACAATTCCATTTCATTTTACAAGCAGCACGAAACAAATCTTCAAAGCATTCATTCCACAGTCTATAGCTTTCAGATGTACGGCCTCATTCTACTGGTATGAGGCGGCCGATATGAAGAGGCCTCTGTTCTCCCTTGGGATGAAGGCCTCTCTGAGCCATTCCGGTGCCAGAATCCTGCCCGGCTGCTGGAATCTGATGAACTGCTAGAGTGAGGAAAAGGCCTCCACCAACCCGACTCCCTATCAACCGGCACAGGCAGTAGTGGGAATGGCGCGAAGCGGTCTCTTTCCCATGAATAGAAATGGTCTCCCGTGCTTTCGACATCTTGGTGGCTTCTGTTGGATGACGAGGTGGGAGGGAACAGGTAGTAGGTTGTCTGATCAGGTAGTGAGGGAGGAGTCGGTCCTACTGGAGGCAAGCCACTTGTAGATCCTGATCGCTGAGGACCTGAGAACATTGTGCCATGAAGTCCTGGGGGATTGTGGTGTTGGTAGCGATCACGAACATGTCCACGAGGTCTCGAGTTGGTGAGGTATGGCGGAACCAGTGAAGAAACAAATGAGCCAGCAAGTCTAGAACCAGATCTGGGATAAAAATTGATTAGACAGAACTAACATTAGTTCTTATTGACAAACAAGAGGTACAAAATAAACTATATATATTCTTTTATTCATTTTAAGAAGAGGAAAAAAAATAAGAGAAATAATTTGCATTTTTCCCCAGGACTTAAGACACTTCAAAACAGGGCAGAACACAATCATCTTAAAGATATCAGGGTTTGCATTTTGAATGTACAAGTTAACAGAGATTAATAGCTGGTCTTTCAGCACAGAATAATTGGTGCTAAAATTGGTTTCAAGAAGCCAAAAGTCAAATGAAATCTGGAAGGAGAAATAAGCATCTACATAAAAATTACAAAATTACAAATGTTATGACTTATTCATACATCACAAACAAATTTCCCCTTTCAACTGTTCGTGGTATTTGAAAAAAAAAATACAACAAATCACTATTATTAACTGAAAAACTTCAAATACAAAGCACAGTAGGAAACCTAAAGAAATATTATTCCCAACCAGCCAGAGAGTTAACTACAAGCCTATCTTATTTATATATGATGAAATGCTATACTACATCGAGAATGACATTACCACCAAGATGTTTCAGGAGGCTTTTTATAGCGACGGCAGAAATACAAGTGTTCACTATGTTTACTACTGGGCAATTTCTACCTTCTGGTAAGCCTGAGAAGGAGGCAGGTTCTATGCAAATAAGGTAGAGTTTAGTAAATCTGCATTATTGGATCGGTTAAAGAGGAAGCATGAGACACAAGAGGCTCTGAAGACAGGGATATGGGGACCTTAAAGTGGAAACCTATCTGAATTGGGTTAACAAATCAGGATACACAGAGTACCACAACCACTAGGAGATATAAATATATAGCGCATAGGAGGTCCAGAAGGGGAGAAAAGGTCAAACAAACAATAAATTTATTTTAAATATAGTTATGTTATCACTTACCCATGACCAAGAACAAAAGGGTGGACAAAAGACCCAGCCCTTGCAAGACCGTCGGAATCAACCCTCACGGCCGGAACAGTCGTTGAAGAAAAAGCATCCTGATAGGAACCACTAGTACGACTGTTGGGCAAGGAATATGGTGCAGGATGGTGTTCCCAACCATGAGGAGTCGGAACCTCTGAAGTTCCAGAGGCATTATTCCAATTATCAATAGGACTTTCAGAAGAAATACGTGGGTTTGAGGAAGCTGGAGGTTGAAGTGGCTGGAGGTAAGCCAAGTATGAGCCTGGATCAGCTGCCAATGCAGTAGTTGTGTTCCCAGTGAACATGGCATGATATCCTATAAGATCTTGAACTGCAGAACAATATAATTGATAGAAGATTAAGACAAAACGTTCCAATCACAACCCACACTATTGAATCACAGCAAGACATATGGAGACTTACAAGCAAATGCTGGAGAGGATTCCCCTTCCCTGCAAAAATATCAATCAATCAATGGGGCGCGAAACAATCACGGAGCCAGCAATATCGTTGACAATCTCATATTTCAAGAATTAACACTGACTAGGACAAATAGGAAAGCTCTCATGCCCGCCCATTCCCCGACACAACATGATCCTTAGTTGCATGAGCTTAAACTACAACAAGTATGGGAGAGTTTGTACTTGTCAACTGGCGTACTTTCTGCAGCAATTCTCTCTCTCTTTTCAATAGGCTCCTCAGCCACTAATTTGGCACAAAAATTCAGAAAGTTGCTGTCAGAAGGCTCAAATTTTTGTCAAATATTTTCCAGAGCTTTCACTAAGTATTTATGCTCCATAACCGACCCCGTTCCAAAAGGAACAGGCTTCAATGATCACAACAATGACACATATTCACATGCATGCATAGTCAGGAGCACGACAAAGTGAAACAGTATCATACTGAAGCATCCTTGTGTACTTAGAAATTAATGTAGACTACTCTGCATCCCTGTTTAAGGGGAAAATTAGTTGCTTTCTATATACGTATGTCTCTTTTTGTCTGTGTATGTAGGCTGGTGTTTGTTTGCTTGCTTGCTTTTTCTGTTGCAGTGTCGTTTGTTGGTCATTGGGAAAAACATAGTGAATCAAAATTTGACTATCTATTGAGGTGTTTGATCGTACTTGGGGTTAGACTAAACCCCGTCAAGCTCAACCAAGCCTATAAACCATAAGCAACCAAATGTAATCAAATTTTAGTGCAAGTGTTTACAACATGAATGCACACATCCATCCATACATAATTACAACTAAGTCATGATGGTCAAATACTCCTAGCAATACACAGACCAGACCCACTTTGTTTGACAACAAGAAGCCGCTTAGCACATTTGCATTACACCACAGCCTGAGCTGCCAGATAAAACCTACTTTCAAATCCATTATTTACAACAGAACCAGATTCAACCTATTTGCCGACCATTTTCTTTAGATGCAGCAAGGCCCAGCCTATGCCAACAATATTTGTTACAATTGCAACCAGATGATCTATTCCTCTAATAAACAACTTTATCATTACTCCATCAATCTCTAACTTAAGAGGCCAGTTCTCTCCCTCACTTTACAGGGAAAAACAAAAAAACAAAAAAAAAAACAAAACAAACAACGCTTCACTTTCAAATCACTTTAAAATAAGCACCCGAATCTATCCCTCGCACAATATGTCCCATACTTGCTTACACAGTTATTTGTGCGCTCCTCTTCAACAAGCTCCTGACCGTTATGCTCTCAACAAGCTCCCTCTTCAACCAAGTTCTGGAAGCAAAAAACAAGAGAAAGAGATGACCACTGAACCATTATTCTCTCATCTTCTACCTCTCTCCTTGCATCCGTCATTGGATTTGCCTTCAACTCCCTCCGGTTTTCATCCATATTCATCCAAATAGTGAGAAAAAAAAAAACACAACTGTCACTTTTATCTAGAACATCACCCCTCTGCAAATGAATTAACAAACTAACAACTATGATTCTCCACCTCCAAAATCAAGCTTCCTTCACTTCAGCATACCTCATAAATCCCTCACTCACCTTCATCACCTTTTCCATTCCTTTTACAGCCAAGAAATTTGTTTTCTGAACCCATTTCAATTTCTTAACCCATTTCAGTTAACCACTCAACTGGGTGCAGTTTAATGGCTTCTACTATCTATTCCAGCATACAACCATTGTCCTTTGTCCTTCAAAATAAAAGGAGATATCAAAGGAGTCATTTCCAGAAACAATCTCCGGTGAGGTGAAGGGGACACAGAATCAATATAATGGACCTCAAATATTCTTATCTCATGAAGAGCTTATAGGCACACCTTTGCATTAAAAGAGTAGAAAAGTCTGGGTCCCACAATTCCCTGTATGAAAAAGTCTCCCTACTACTGATTCCTGAATTGATGGATAACAAGGTATCTCAAGAAGACGATGGAAAGAAAAACCAACTTCTCATCCACCAGCCCATATTGTTTGCCTCACTGTTATCAACCCCACTGTGAGTTCCACACAAAAAATAGTATTCTGGTGAGATAAAAAAGGCATGTTAGTAAGATGGGTACACTGAGAGAAAATGAGATGGTCATAATGAGAATCATCAGTGGAAGAAATTAGATGGTTAGGGGGCAGTGACAATGACATGAGTGATATTGGACAAGCTGTCATCACAAGTCATGCAATAGCAGGTTACTGCTGATTTAGGAAAATTAAGCATAACAGCTAAAACTTACGAAAAATGGAAGAAGCAAAGCAACGCTACAGAACAAGAGACTATGAAAATAAGCAATGTAGAAAACAGACATTATTCGCCTGAGGCATAAAATCACCACTGGAACTATTAAACACATTCTGATACAAATTTGGATGTCTAACCAAACAAACATAAAAAAGAAATCGCAAAGTCTGGACACAACATGCAGTTATATGTCTAACACAGAAATAGGACAATTATAGTAAAATGTGGAATCCAAATATGAATCTCCAATGTAATACACATGAATTTTGCATTTGGGTCGTGGTCATATTACATACCGAGACTGGAATATTCGTGAGTATATGAAAACAATGCATGATACATCAGGTAGGCTATTAGCATAATGTGTCACCATGTGGTTCTATTACTCTTTTTGCACGCTTGTAAGATACTTGCATGGACAGAGGTCCATCAATTGATAACCATGTACTATGCAAATGTATATGCTTTTTTAACCACATAATTGAGCAACTCATTACTTTTTTATTCTAAATAATTAGGACATCTTAAAGTTGAAAACTAGAAACAAGTCACCATGATCGTCAGTACAATGTGCTGGCTTTTCTCCAAGGTGAAAAATTAAAGTTGCATGTCTCGCAGGCAATAAAACAAGACAAATAACAAACTCCCAATTTTAGACATAGACATGGGAAGATGAATGAAATTATGTTGCCTTGCGTATAAAATTAAAATTCAAAAGTTTCTTTCTCGGAAAGTCTTCATAATACTTCAGTCATTTCAAGAACTATGTTTTCAAGCAAGGTTCTATATATCGGATATCAGGATCATATCGGATGGGGTTTTCATATCGGATATCAGATATCGAAGGAGATATCGGGGATACGCGTGCATATCGGACATTCATATCAGACACTATATATAATGAAATATTGATAACTAAAAGTTAGTTTAGAGTCATAGATATCATCTACCTAATAAAAATGATGTAATATGTATGCAAAGACAGTAAAAAACAATGTATATTTGCACGCAGTCATGCAATAAATAAGTTATTTCATATCGAATAATATATCGGGCGACTTATCGGCCGATATTTCAAATATCTGCCCTTTTTTGCTGCAAACAATATGACGAATGATTTCCCCATACCGTATCGGCAGCAGGCAAAAAAGAAGATATCGGACGATATCTCAGCCAACTTGGCCGATATTTAAAACAGGGTTTTCAAGGACAAATTTTATTATGTCCAAAGAATCTTATAACCACCTATGCAGTGCTATACTCATTTCAAGAATTATGTTCCAGATAGAAGTACTTTTCGAGGAACATGCACATACAACGAAGCTTACAGTCTATATGGGCAAAGGTTTGAGAGTTTGGGTTCAGGTTCAAGCTCATTCTTGGCCAAAAGCAAAACATCTCAATTCTTTGGTCGTTCAGGTTAAATCGGTTGTTTCAATTGTTCAGGTCAAGTTCAGTTGTTTACCCATTTAGCCATTCAAAAGGATCAAAAGACAATTGAAAGATAAAATAATCAATAAAATAAAACAATCAGATTTAAAATTGTAATAGCAAAAGCTTGTGCTATGTAGGAAGTATTCACTTTAAAGTTCAGATTGCTAACAAAGAGTGAAAAAAAAGGAAATCATGGCAGAACTTCCGACGATGAAACCAGCTAAAGACAATTATACTGTTTAGCATCAAGCTTGATATCGTAGCATCAGTGGGAGAGAACGAGTTGAGTTATAGGCCTCACACTCTAGTCTATATATAATAACCAATGTGAATACATCTAGTCTCACTGACAATGTGGAACTAAACTAACTCAGAGTCTTTCTCAACACTCCCCCTCAAGCTGGAGCATATATATCATACATGCCCAGCTTGTCACAAATAAATCTACCTGTTTTTTACCAAGTGATTTGAAAAGAAGATCTACTTACTAGTATTGTGATGACACATGTTTCACCACAACGATCTTTTCCTCGAGCTTCTCACAAACTATATGACAATCAAACCTAAATGTGTTTGGTTCTCTCATGGAACACGACATTTTCAGCAATGTGTATTATTGTCATGTTGTCACCATATAGTCTCATGGGACACTCTGGGGAAAAAAACCAATCTTTGCTCTTGGACACATTTTTCATCCCTATACTCTGACTTTGCGCTAGACCGCGAGAACACACCCTGCTTCTCACTTTTCCATAATACAAGATTTTCCTCCAAGAAAGACGCAATATCCTATGGTCGACCTCCTATCAAAGGGACACCACCCTGCCCAATCTACATCTGAGAAACCTGCTATTCTAGTGTGTTTATAATCTAAATAGAGAAGCCCTCTCCCGAGAGTTTGCTTCAGGTACCTCAAAATCCTCATTACCACCTCTAAATGGGTAGTCCTCAGTGCCTACACTGACTGCGAATGTAATGTCCGGTCTGACGGTATAGTTCAGTTTCCCCACCGATCTCCTGTACCTCCCAGCATCCTCAAGAAGCTCCCCCTGATCTGGTTGGGGCTTCACGTTCACGTCCATCGGAGCAACTCTTGCATTCTAGCATCCCATCCTCCAAAAACAAGTTAGAGTATATACTTTCTATGTGACAGAAGAATGCCCTTCTTGGACCTGTCCACCTCAACGCCTAAAAACTATTTCAGGGATCCAAGATCCTTGGTCTGAAAATACTTCTGCAAGTACTTTTTCAGACTATCAATCCTCTTTGTGTCATCTCCTCTGATCACAATATCATTCATATACACAACCAGTAGGATCCTCTTCCCATTCTATTTTCACCAAAACACAGAGTGGTCTTTATCTGCACAATAGAGACCACACTCCTAAATCACTAATGCAAAGCACCCAAACCAAGCTCTCGGAGACTGTTTCAGACCGTAAACTGACTTCTTCAACCTGCAAACCTTCACACACTCCCCCATAGCAACAAAGCACGACAGTTGCTCCATGTAAACCTCATCAACAAAGATATCATTAAAAAGACATTCTTAATGTCCAATTGATGAAGTGACCACTAATATGTCGCTGCTAATGACACAAGGACCCGCACTGATGTCATCTTCGCGACCGAGGAGGTGTCCACATAATCCAGTCCATACACCTGTGAATATCCTTTGGCAACCAATCTTACCTTTAAGCAAGCCAGAGACCCTTCTGGGTTTAACTTGACAGTGTAAACTCACTTGCACCTAACGGCTCTCCCTCTGGTGAAAGTGTGACCAACTCTCAAGTTTCATTCTGCTCTAAGGCCATCATTTGCCCCTGCTTCACCTAAGTCCAACCTGAAAGAAAGTTCTTCTGATACATTCTTGAGAACCTAGCATGAATCCAAAAAAAAAAAAAATTAAAAGAAAGGAGGGTGATAAATGAGAATAAGAAACGAAATTGAAAAGATGTTGAGTACAAGTATGTTTTTCTTTTTGAAGTGCAATGGGAAAATCATCAGTAGTAGAAGAACCAGGTAATTATGCAGTGACGGCCTCAATTAATTGTGAGACTGACGCTGGCACAGGAGCAAAAATTGTTCATCATGTAAAAACATGAAATGGAACCTGAAATTGAAGTGGATTTTTACTAGTCACATTTTTAGACATTGACCCACCACTATTGAAATAATGTCTCCCGATAGAACAGGTAATTATAGTTATCCTCTAACGCAGAAAATGTGGAAATCCCAAGTTTCGAGTCGAAAAAGATTATACATTTGCAGAAAAGATATCTTGGCCTATAGATGAATAAAAACATTTGTAACATTTTTGAGTTCTACAGTAGCCAAGAAAAATCCTTTAAGAGATCTAGAATCAAGTTTTGTCTTATGAGAACTATGATTATGGATAAAATATAGACTCAAATCTTTAGAGGCAAAGAGAACAAATAAATATCGGAGTGCATGATAGAACATGGGATTTTAATTTGCATGATAACGTAGCATGATAACGTAACATTAGAGATTGGGAAAGAAAGAGTTGAGTTCTAGGCCTCACACCAGGGTTCAGAGTATCGACCGAGTCAGAGTTGACTCAGCCAATTCGTATCCGACACGGCGGGCGTCGCGTCGTAATCGAGACGCGAGTCGATGGTTGCTTCATTTTTTACCCGACGACCTTGACTCAGTCGAATCCGCCATCCTGATACAACCGGGTTGACTCGATCGATTCGACCGAGTCGGCCGCAAGTCGGTCATTGTACACTCGTGACCTCAGCGAGTAAAAAAGGGGAAACAGAGAGATCAGATCTCATCTTCTCTCTTTCTTCACCTCACCCTGAGTCCCCATCATCGTTTGCCTTCGCTAGCGAGCTCCTCTGCCTCTCTTGCTTTGATGTCGCTGCGGCCGTTAATCCAATATCGCTCTTTACTCACTCCTGATCTCTCTCTTTCAGTCTCTCTCCGGTCGTCTGCCTCTCTTGCTTCGCCAACTCGCCGCTGCCATCGATCCAGGTATCTCTCTACATCTCTCTCTCCCATTCTCTTTCTCTCTCTTTCTCACTCCTTCCTGATCTCTTCCTCTCTCAGTCTCTCTGATCTCCCCCTCCCTCCCTCTCTGTCTCTCCCACTCAGTCTCTCCCTCTGTCTGTCTCTCTAGTCTCTCCAGCTCTGTCTCTAACTCTCTCCTCTCTTTAATAGTTAATTAAGTTACTTTAGTAAATAAAGTAGTTAATTTAGTAATTTAAGTTAATTTAGTAAATAAAATATATAGTTAATTTATTTTAAATAGATGTGATCTAGTTAAGTTAGCTAATTTAGTAATTTTAGTTAATTTAGTTTAGTTTAATATAATTTAAGTAGATATGATCTAGTTACTTTAGTAAATATAATATAAAGTAAATTTAATTTAATTTAGGTAGATATGATCTAATTAATTTAGTAAATATAATATAAAGTAAATTTAATTTAATTTAATTTAAGTAAATATGATCTAGTTAATTTAGTTAATTTTAATTTTAATATAATTTAACATGTCATATTTTAAATTTCAGAATAGCTCCAAAGCAGCGTGATATTGAATGAGAACATGGTACCCTCGTCGGTGGAAGTAGAAAACTTGTGAAGTGTAATTATTGTAAGAAACAAGTACATGATAGTATCACTAGATTGAAGCAACACATAGCACATATATCCGGTCAGGTGGAAGGATGTTTGCGAGCACAAAAAAAAGTGACTCAAATATCGAGACATCTTTCTGAAGGTAGTAAAGAAAGGGTAGCCATAAAATCCAAGAAAGAATGACTTATGAAATCTTCAAGTAAGAAAGATTTTATGATGTGGCCGATGAAGATTTTGAAGATGACATTGAAGAAGTTGGTGGTTTGGAGAAGTTCATACAAGAGAAGTTAAAAGAAAACAATTAAAATAAGCTATGAAAGAAAGAAGTGGAATGGCTTGAAGATCGGCAGATCATACGAGAGATATTGGTGGTGATAGTTTGCAACCCTTCCGGATCAGGGATCAAGTGTGGATTGCGTCGGAGTTTTACCACTGGAGACGCTAAAATTCCAGCACGTAGTATTGATCCTTACATGTTTCCATCGAAAAAAATTCAATCAAAAGCATGTTCTCAACTGAGTATGTTAAAAAAGTTGGAAATACCATTTCAAAATTCTTCCACTACAATACAATATCATTCAATGCAGCTAATAGTGGTACTTACTACTAGACAATGATTAATACTATTCCGGAGGTAGACCCAGTGTAAAAAGCCCTACAGAGTACCAGACTAGCAATCTCTATTTCGAGAAGAAAATTAAAGAAATTAAAGTATATATTACTTCAATAAAAACAAAATTATCGTAGTATGGTTGCACGATCACATGTGAGGGCTAGAGTACCCAGAATAGAAAGCCTATTATTAATTTCATGATTTATTGTGATAAGCATGATCTAACTACTTCTGTTGATACTACGAATATCCCAGAGATTGCTGATTATACTCTCTGATGGACAAAATTGTTAATACCATTTCAAAATTCTTCCACTACAATACAATATCATTCAATGCAGCTAATAGTGGTACTTACTACTAGACAATAATTAATACTATTCCGGAGGTAGACCCAGTGTAAAAAGCCCTACAGAGTACCAGACTAGCAATCTCCATTTCGAGAAGAAAATTAAAGAAATTAAAGTATATATTACTTCAATAAAAACAAAATTATCGTAGTATGGTTGCACGATCACATGTGAGGGCTAGAGTACCCAGAATTGAAAGCCTATTATTAATTTCATGATTTATTGTGATAAGCATGATCTAACTACTTCTGTTGATACTACGAATATCCCGGAGACTGCTGATTATACTCTCTGATGGACAAAATTGTTGATGAAGTTGGTGAAGATTATAATAGACAATGAGGCAAGTTTTAAAGCAGCTAGACACTTGTTGATGGAGAAGAGAAAACATTTGTTTTGGTCTTCGTGTGCAGCACATTGTATTGATTTGATGCATGAAGATATTGATTAGATGAAATCAGTCAAAGAGATATTAGATGATGCTAAAATAATTACATCTTTATGAAGCAATTTACCAGATATAGAGATTTGTTGAGATCATGTATAACAGGATTTCTACCGAGTTTATTTCTATTAAAAATCTTGTTCGCTATAACATGATTTGAAAAGAATTGTACAAGCGAATGGCGTGAATTCAACAAGAAGTAAAAGTGTGAAAGATAAGGTTTCTAATCTCATTTTGGCTGATCAGTTCTGGAAGATAAGAGAAGTCCAAAACATTATGGATTCTCTTATTAGAATTTTGAAGATAGTGAATCAGGATAAGAAACATACATTATCTATTATTTACAAGGCTATGGATAGAGTAAAATTGACCAAGGTTATATATATCGGATATCGGGATCGTATCGGATAGAGTTTTTTCATATCGGATATCAGGGGAGATATCGTGGATACGCGCGCATATCGGGCATTCATATCAGACACCATATATTATGAAATATTGATAATTAAAAGTTGGTTTAATGTCATAGATATCTACCTAATAAAAATGATGTAACATGCATGCAAAGACAGTAAAAAATAATGTACATTTGCACATATTCGTGCAATAAATAAGTTATTTCATATCGGGCGATATATCAGGAAATTTATCGGCCAATATCGGGCGATTTATTAGCCGATATTTCAAATATCGGTCGTTTTTTGCTGCAAACGATATGGCGAACGATTTCCCTATATCGTATCGGCAGCAGGCAAAAAAGGAGATATCGGACGATATCTCGGCCGACTCGGACGATATCTCGACCGATATCTAAAACAGGAAAATTGACTATGAAGACATCAAATAAGAATTGAAAGAAATATTGAGATATCATTGATAAAAGATGGGAGGAACAATTGCATCAACGCTTGTATATTGTCGGTAATTCATTTGCCTACTTATATTTTATATTTGTTAATTAGAAATTGAAACTATCATATTATAACTATCATGTATTTACATTATTGCAGCATATTTTTTAAATCTACCAATCCAATATTAAAAAACTTTTCTACACATCCAGAGATAAGAATTGGATTAAAGAATGTCATTAAAAGATTAGAGCCGAATTTGAATAGACAAGCAAAAGCTATTAATGAGGTACGCTATCTAATAATTTATTTCTTCTAGCGACATAATATTATGCATATGCAAATATTAACACTTGTGATGTACATTCTCGAAAATAAAATTATCTGTGGACAGAGTTAGAGAATTTGAAAGCTCACTGACTATAAGAGCAATGCAACAATCTCTTCCAGCTGACTAGTGGATTAACTATACTAAAGAAAGTCCCAATCTTTAGAAAATTACCATCAAAGGTTTAAGTCAAACATGTTCTTCATCGAGTTGTGAAAGAAATTGGAGCACGTGGTCCCTGATTCATACAAAACTGCGCAACCGATTGACAATAAAAAAGTTGCATAAACTAATATTTGTGCATTACAATATGCGACTGCGAGAAAGAAACTTGGCATGCCAACGCGACACTAATGATTATTACAACCCAATTGATTTGAATAATATTTACAATGATATATTGGATGAGTGGATTCGAGAGGAAGAACGACCGATATTACCACCAGATGACTTTAGTTGATTGGATGAAGGTATTCGTCGTAGTGACGATAGTGGCAGTGATGATGACAGTGATAGAGTTGGTGGCGGTGATAATAACGACGGTAATGACAGTAATGATGATGGCGGTGATGGAGGTTATGGCGGTAATGATGAAAGGACTTATAGCGTTGTGAAAGCCAACGAGGTTGTGTTATGTCATGACGACAACAACTAAGCCATTTGTCCCAATTATTTGGGGTAGGCTACATGAACAAAAAGAGAATTACACCGGATAGGGCACATGGATCAACTTTCTCCACCCATTCCTATCGAGCAATATGCCTTCACTAAGACCTTTAGCCTCTATATCTTGTCGTATCACCTCCATCTATGTTTTCTTTGGTCTCCTCTGCGCTCTTTTACTTACCCTAATTTAATACGCTCTACTCATCGGACCGACGCATCTGTAAGTCTACGTCACACATGGCAAAATCATCGTAGGCGGTTTCCTCTCATCTTCTCTTCTATAGGGGTTACGTCTATCTTAGTACGAATATCCTCATTTCTCACCTTGTCTCTCCTCGTGTTACCACACATCCAACGAAGCGTGCGTATCTCTGCTACACTCATCTTCTGGGCATGATATCTCTTTATAACCCAATATTCTGTGCCATATAACAAAGCTGGCCTAATAGCAGTCCGATAAAATTTTCCTTCCAGTCATAACGAAATGTTACAGTCGCATAAAACTCATGTTGCGCTTCTCCATTTCAACCAGCCGGCTTAAATCCTATGATTGACATCACTATTGATCTCCCCATCCTTTCGAATAATAGAACCCAAGTATTTAAATGACTGCTCATCGGTATTCCTTGTCCGTCTAGTGTCACAATATTAAAATCCCGGATTCCCTGTTTACTGAATTTGCACTCTATATACTCTGTTTTGGCCCTACTTAATCTAAAATCTTGAGATTCTAAAGTTTGCCTCCATAGCTCTAATTTGGCATTTACCCAGCTATGTCATGAGATTCAGATTATTATGCCACAAGATACAGATCATGGAAGCCGACCAGGAATTTCACAACATAGGCATTTGGATCGGTTGGCTGATTTGAGTTCAATCGATGATTATTTGAGGGGACATGATAACTACTCTCACAGGGTTATCATAGTCTTGAAGGCCTTTTGCAGGAGTTGAGATTGACATCAGACCAACATTATGGTGTGGGATATGACTATGACCACATGCCACAACTTGAGAGATCTGCGAGTACTAGTATTAGTAGGTATTATGATCGTGCTCGATAAAGACATAATGATTATAGTGAATATTCTAGCACCGATATTCTAACACTAGTGAATACTCTACTAGCATCACTGAATATCGAGATTTTGAGTATTATCATCATGAAGCTGATATTGCACAATCCCCACCGCTATATTACTCTGATGTTGGATCTTTTAACCAATCATCTCAGCCTACTGGATCTCACTAACAAACATATTATTATCCTTATAGAAACTATATACCTGATTTCTACACTTATCGCGGGGATGATGGTAATGATAATTTTCTGCCTCATCACAATTCAATGTAAAAATGACAACATTAGCAGGTATTTATGAATGTATTTTGTACAATTTACTATATTATGCATGTATTCTAACATGTTTCTACCGACAACGCATGTATTCATGCTTTCACTTTATATTTAGTGTGCTAGGTTATATGTTTTGGACATGTCTTACATGAATATTGATGCCTACATTTTTTTAAAGATTTTTCTTGATTTTTTAAAATTTTCTTATTTTTTAAATTTTTTGAGCTTTCTATGTAGCGTTTTGCACTAATCGCCCGAAACCAATCCGAGACGCCGCGACTGATCCGTCTCAACGAGTCGGGGCCGAGACCGCGACTTTAAACCATGTCTCATACTCTAGTCTATATATAATAACCAATGAGAATACATCTAGGCTCCCAGGCAATGTGAGACTTAACTAATAGAGAGTCTCTCTCAACAAAGCTAATGGTTGTATTTCTACTATTTCAGTAATATGATGAGATTAAATTGGAAAATGAGATTAGACATTTTACTTCCCATCTCTTCTTTCGTCTTGCTGCTTTGTTTTCTATTATCAAGTTATGTGCTCTCCTCATTATTTTATCTTGCCTTCCCTAAGCTTGAAAGCCCATCCCCTGGCCAAGGCCCCAAAGATTGTTTCATTTAACAGAATACTATGGAAGACAAGATATGAACAAGGCCAAAAGCTTCAGCTCATGGAAACAGAAGAAACTAGGTTAAAAAAAAGGTGAGAAGGAAAGAATAAGATGGGTTGCGGCAAAAGCACACATACAGAGACATCATAAAGCCACATAAATATTAATCCAACAAATAACCATGCAACCAAAGTCTAAAAAATGAAATTAGGAGATAAAGATTAAGTTTTCTATCTCACATAACCATTAAACCTTGTCCAAATTATTCAGTTTGGCATACATAAACATAAAGAATTAAAGTTTATCAGTGTAATAGTCTGGAAGGAAATAGTACAGGAATGCTGAACTTACTCAAATGATGATGGCACCCGGGCTAATCTACTGAATGGACACCAATGAACTCCAAAGGTCTGCAAAAGGAGGAAAAACGTCAAGGTATTGATATATTTGAGAATTATGTTTATGCATTGTATAATTTTACTCCAAACACAGTATTAGCTATGTTGCACGAACACGGCAGTGTTGAAATGGACACGACACGTTGACACATGGCAAATTCTTAAAAATACACATGACACGTGTCCGACACGCGTGTCGAACACGTTTCGGACACAACACGGCTCCATGATAGAAAGTGACCATGTTACGTAGGGTATTAGAGTACTAATTTCAAGAATTCTAGGTCCAAACCTCAATCATCCACAATTTATTTATTTAACTCCCCACTTATTGTGCCTTTTCAAGCAAATCATCTTTTTGGCTGAAGGCCTTCCCATGAGCACAAGGGCCCATGAGAAGTGGGGTGTTAAGATTGCTTGATATGTGTTGTGAGCCCACAAACCATCAACTTAAACTTTATGGTAAAATGGTTATCTTATAGCAACAATGTGAACGCTGAAAGAATATTCACACATGAAACATGAAAATGCCATGAAAGTAAATACATTTCACTAGCAAAGGAATGCTACATTACACATGAATTTCTAAACAACTACGACAACAAAGTTCAATCCAAATCTTTGCAATGCAAAGTTAATTCAGTCGTCACCTAAGACAGTGTTTAGCTTCCAATAGCCAGTACTTGAATAAGAAGCTCTACAAGGGGTCTACAACACAGCAGCAGCAGAGTTCAATACGCAAAAGTAATAGGAATATTTTATTCATCAAGTTCATAATGCAGTCACATGAAAAGCATGGGATTCAACTGCAAAATAGACAGCAGAAAGTAAGAGTGAATCATAACCACCATTTAAACATCAATGTCAAAGATTCCAGTAAAGGGATACAAAAACACAGAAAATTGTATCTAGGATAAGAACAACTATTAAATAATTCTTAATTGAACAACCAACAGATATCTTAAGAAGTTTGGTCAAAATGATCGTGGCCAGAACAAGTTCAGGCAAGCATCCAAGACATAACTAGCTATCAATAACCCCACATCTGTTGCCCATCCTATATTTATGTTAGTGCTAATTATCAGCATCTTGACACAAGGCCCGCTGAACCTCCTCCATTTCTTCCTTTTGTCAGCTTTCACAAAACTTTGCTAGACTGTTCAAGACTACATGCAGCCTTTCCATGTTGTGTATTGTAAATCCCATTTCCTTAATTTAGGTTAATATTTGTCTGACGTAACTCTCTTCAACGTTTATCTCGCAGATTATACAGGTGTTGGTTTATTAAAGGCTATTTTTACTCTGCAAATCTCTTCTTTCATCCAACAGTCATACTTCAGTTGATGTATGCTATTTTTTATTTGATATGACTATCTTGCATAGTTCGTGCGCAAATACGATTCGCATTGGATTTGTGACTCACCCGTATCTTTTTACAATAAGCAAAACAATCACATCAGTGACATCCTCTGACTCGGCAAACTGTTCGAGTGCGTGTCTCGGAGATGAATGAGATCCAAGATCCTCAATTGTGAACTTTGTTACACTCTGCATCTTCATCTAGTCTTTCCTATTCTAGGGAGTTCCTGCAGCTTGCTCCCAATTGAGTGAAGTTGAGAGCTCCAACACGCAGAAGTCTCTTTAAAATTTCAAAAGAAATTCAAATTGTGAGTATTCTTGGTATCATCTTTTGTTTTCTAGACAACATCTTGATTTATACCTTTTGGGGTTTTTTTTTTCCCCCCCCCATTTTGCAATCATCCCCATCCTCATCCTTTTTCTTCCATGCACGAGCGGAAATAGGACACTTGCAAAGAACCATGTGAATAAACATCCAATAGTTGCAAGACATTAATGGCTTCATTATCATGAATCCCATCACAACAATGTAAAAAAAGTTATGTAAACATGAGGTGTGGAAAAGGACTTATAGCTACATAAGAAGCAGAAAATACCCAGATAAAACAATGGTCAGCTTCAATGTACAAATAAATTTAATCAAAAATTACAGAGAAAGAAAAGTGGATAAGTATTATCCAATAGTTGCAAGCCGTTATGGCCTCATTATCATGAATCCCATCACAACAATGTAAAAAAAGTTTAATTTAATGTAAAAAGGACCTATAGCTACATAAGAAGCAGAAAATATCCAGAAAAAACAATGCTAGAGCTTCAATGTACAAATAAAAATAAATACTGATAGAAAATGAAAGCTGAATAAGTATTACCATTTCTGAGTAACTGAGGTCATAAAGATCTTCATCATGGGTCCATTCATCAAAGCTCAGCTCTGCCAGTGAACGAAAACCATTACAATAAAGCCAATTTCCTTTCTCAACTTTCCGACAATTTGGGCATTGCATCGCTCCTTTAGCATTAAAAGCTGATCCAATGCAATCTGAACAGTTTGTAGAAGACAAGTTAAAAAGTGAATGAACATGAATTGTTAAATTGAAAGGTTTTCACTTTACTCATACAACTGATACTACAATGCAATATATTAAGGCAGCCAAAAACACAGAATAATGACCGCTTTAAGTAGGTGCCAAGTACTAAATATAGAATATCAAAATAAAAGCATGGATAAGAAGCACACAAAATGTGAAAAAGAGAGTTAACCTTGCCTTATCATTAACCTAAAGCAACAATACTAGCGCCAGTCAGATAAATCGTATAAATAAGCTGTTTTGATTGAGTTCGGAATCACTAAAACATGAAAATATACTGTAACTGGCTGTCAATCAGATTTATTGATACCCCACAGAAGGTATTTTGGGGGCAATACAGGTGCTTGCTGTTGAGAGGGGGGGGCACCAAAAATTAAAAATAGCATATTGTGAACTCTGAAGTAGCAACTAATTGAGTTGAAGTTTCATTAACAAAATGGTTGATTTCACATCCATGCGATGCAATATTGTGCCACCAAAAAGGAGAGGAAAAATGAGAACAGAAGAAAAGTTGCCAAGTAATGATGGAAAGTGATGTCCACCTGTAACATACACAACGCTTCATCTAAATAGAACATGAACCCCATAGCCAAGGCCAATTCAGTGACGTGGCAACAGGCCAATATGAATGCAGGAACAGAGAATCCTCTAACATCCATGACAACCCCAACCTCCTTTCTACTCCATTCAATTGCAGCCCCTGCCATGCAGCATGGTGAATGATGTGATGTAGGGCAGTTTGAATATGTTTAGATTGATTTGATTTAGATTTTGAGTTGATCTCGATTTTTTCCCCCTATTTCTATTAGTTTGGAAGTTAACTTCATTAACTAATTTCAGTTGAATTCTGAGTGTGACTTTAACTGATTCTAAGTAGTTTTTGTGCATCTAGTCCAAGGGCCAAAGATAAGGATATAAGGACCAACTTAATACCCCTTTTGCAAATAAAAATTCATTTGCCTTTTTCATTTGAATATGTTAGGGATAGATTTATTTTAGAAGATGAGCTAATCTAGAATTTTATCTTCTTTGCTTCTATTAGCTTGTCAGTTAGCTTCATTACCTAAGTTCAGTTGAATTCTGAGTTTAACTTTAATTGATTCAAAATTATCTTTTTCTATCAACCTGTTATCCCTTTTACAAATAAAAGTTCAATTTGCTTTTTAATCATTTATCTTATGGATTCAAGGTTACTCACGTCAAAGCCTCAGCTTTGATTCTTAATCTACTTTGCATCTCCCTGTGAATTGATGAATCCTCTCCACCTATCATCTTCAGTCTAATTCTATTTTGGAAGATGATCAAACGTTCCAACACATTGGGTTAGGCTAGGCTTAGCAGCAGCTACCATATACGTGGGACTACTCGTGTTGGGGATGATGAAACAATAAAGGGGAGGAGGGAAATCGACAAGTTGCCTTGATGATGAGTACTTATCCTCAAGTCTTCTACGTTTCTCATTCCTTCCAACAGTAGAGGGTAGAAAAAGGAGAGGAATACAAGGATTACAAAGTATAGGAAGATATTCACTTCAGGTTGGCAGCAAGAAAGTTAACTAAAGGCGTGAAATGTCTTTTTACCTTCATTAAACACCTAGATATATATGGCATGGGGATTGAATACCCATAGTGCCGCCAAGACTAGTGGAAGGCCAATGGGTAGGTACTTTCATGATGGGTCAGCTAACAGTAGCAGTAACCAGTGTAATAAGTATCAACACAATTGAGCTAGCTGGTAGATCAGCATCCTTGTTGGTAGGTAACACCATAATTTCATAAATGACCCACTTTTACAAGCATGCTCTCAATTTCCTTAATCCCATCCAGTTTTCCTTTCTCACCTTCTTCATGTGAGTAGTAGGTAAGTCATAAGTAGCATTCTCTCACGCTACCACCATAACGACAATGTTGTATTGAAAAGAAATAGCAATTGTCTCCATAGTTCCAGTGTTTCACATCTTTGACAAGCTGAATTCATCATTGGCACCCCAAATCCATGTAGTCATGTACTCCATGAAAATAAGAATAGTCTCCTCGAAAACAACAGAGGAGATAGAAACCGGAGAAACCTGTACCACCATTAAGCCAGTGCACATAATATACTGGACTATTTAAATTCTTTTGCAAGTGTTACTCGAAGAAATGGAGCATGCCATTATAAGAACAAACCGACGTAAAAATATTACTTCATAATTTTTTCCATATCAACATTTCTGAACATTTAGACATAGATCATGCCTAAACCTCCTGCAGAAATTAACAGTATTTGATTCAGGCGGAAGCTCAGAAAAAAAGAAGAAAAAAATAACTCTTAAAACCCGTTGATTTTCTCAGAAATTTCGAGAAATTAAGACTTCTATAAACCTATCAATTCGCTCACGAATGGTAGGAAAATAGGCATCATTACTCATTGATTCAATAGAATACCAAGACAATTGGTAAAGGAAATCGAAGGACTCTTTCTCAATCAAATTTTATTCAACTCTCCCTCTCCTTTCATTAGATTTCTCAAGATATATATAGGCTTGAACACCCCTTCAAGCATGAGTATTCAAAAATCTAGAAGACTCGTAAATGACATAGAAATATTAAAATCACATTTAAATGTCCAAGAAAATACCAAAAAAATTACATGCAGTCAGGTCTAAACACCCTGTGATATTCTGATGATAACTTTCTATATATGGCTTTAATTAATATAGGACTAGTTTTAAATGAAAATAGACTCGAAAATCTATCTAGCACATCAAACGGGGAGTCATTTGAACTTCTCTAGAGAAAGTTATGATCAAATCATTAAATGCTATGCATATAGTCTAGAGAATTTGAAAAGATATCCTGATCTCCTCGTGACCCTGCATCATTCTCCCCTTGTTGGAAAAAAAACAACCTCGAACGTCGTATTGAAGAATAATTGTTTCAATATGATGTTGAAAAGTAACAGCATTTTAGAAGATCATTACCCAAAATTTTCAAAAGCATACCTCGAGTATTGACATGTTTGTCCAAGAATGATCAACACCAATGAAGTCAATCAATGATGAAGAAACATTCACGAGTGTTTTCTTGATGGCTTCGAACGACTTCATCGAATATAGGTAGCTGACACCAACTATCGCTTATGGAAAAGTATCATCTGGTGTGAATGGCCACTGAAGCTCCAGAGAGAACATATGTATGCCATTCGCTGGCTCTGATACCAAACTGATGCAAGCGGAAGCTAAAAAAAAAGAGAAAAAAGATGGCTCTTAAAACCTATTGATTTCACACAAATTCCGAGAAATTAAGAATTCTATAAACCTATCGATTCGCTCACAAATGGTAGAAAAATAAGCATCAATTACTCGTTGATTCAACAGAATACCGAGACAATTGGCAAAGAAAATCGAAGGACTCCTTCTAAATCAAATTTCATTCAACTCTCCTTTTCCTTTCAAGATATATATAGGCTTGAAACACCCCTTCAAGCATGAGCATTCAAAAATCTAGAAGACTCATAAATAATATAGAAATATTAAAATCACATTTAAATATCCTAGAAAATATCAAAAGATTACATGCAGTCCAGTCTGAACACCCTGTGATATTCCAATGATAACTTTCTGCGGAGGGCTTTAATTAATATAATACTAGTTTTAAATGAAACTAGACTCAAAAATCTATCTAGCGCGTCGAACGGGGAGTCATTTGAACTTCTCTATAAAAAACTATGATCAAATCATTCACTGCTATGCATGCAGCCCAGCGAATTTGAAAAGATATCTTGATCTCCTCGTGCTACTGCATAATTCTTCCCTTGTTCCAAAAAATTCGGCCTTGAATGTTGTAATGAAGAAAATTATCAGCCTCATCTTTTCATATGATGTTGAAAAGTAATAACCTATTTTCGAAAGCACACCTCGAGCAATGGCATGTTTCTCCGAGAAAAAATCAACACCGATGAAGTCAATCAATGATGAAAAAACATACACAAGTGTCTTCTTGATGGCCAGTGATTATGCTTCGAATGACTCTTCATCGAATATAAGTGGTTGACTCCAATCAACTATCGCTTATGGAAAATTATCATCTAGAGTGAATGGCCACTGAAGCTCCAAAGAGAACATATGACGTGCCATTCGCTGGCACTGATATCCAAGGTTCTAAATATCGGATATCGGGATCGTATTGGATGGGGGGTTTTCATATCGGATATCGGAGGAGATATCGGGGATACGCGTGCATATCGGGCGTTCATATCAGATACTATATATAATGAAATATTGATAATTAAAAGTTAATTTTGAGTCATAGATATCATCTACCTAATAAAAATGATGTAATATGTATGCACAGACAGTAAAAAACAATATATATTTGCATGCAGTCATGCAACAAATAAGTCATTTCATATCGGACAACTTATCGGCCGATATCAGGCGACTTATCAGCCTATATTTCAAATATCTGCCGTTTTTACTGCAAACGATATAACGAATGATTTCCCCATATCGTATCGGCAGCAGGAAAAAAAGAAGATATCGAACGATATCTCGGCCGACTCGGCCGATATTTAAAACAGGGTTGATACCAAACTGATGCAGGCGGAAGATCCAAAAAAAAAAAAAAGATAACTCTTAAAACCCATTGATTTTCTCACAAATTTCGGGAAACTAAGACTTCTATAAACCTATCGATTTGCTTGCGAATGGTAGGAAAATAGGCATCAATTACTCGTTGATTCAACAGAATACCGAGACAATTTGCAAAGAAAATCAAAGGGCTCCTAAATCAAATTTCATTCGACTCTCCCTATCCTTTCATTAGATTTCTCAGCATATATATAGGCTTGAAACACCCCTGCAAGCATGATTATTCAAAAATCTAGAAAACTCATAAATGACATAGAAATATTAAAATCAGATTTAAATATCCTAGAAAATGTCAAAAAATTACATGTAGTCCAGTCTGAACACCCTGTGATATTCCGATGATGATTTTCTGTATAGGACTTTAATTAATATAAGAATAGTTTTAAGTGAAAATACTCAAATAGACTCAAAAATCTATCTAGCACGCCAAACAGGGAGTCATTTGAACTTCTCTAGAGAAAGTTATGATCAAATCATTCACTGCTATGCATGTAGTCGAGAATTTGAAAAGGTATCTTAATTTCCTCATGCTCCTGCATCAGTATGGCACAGCCTTGGCCTCTTGATTAGATAATTAAACAATAACCGTGTGATAAGAACTTATCAGTGAAAGTTCACGTGTTTCTCTCACTGTGGAAGGCCCACAAGGATTGTTGCAAAAAACAAGTATTGGAATTGGTTATAACATCAATAAAGGTGCCCCTAAAAAGAGAAAACACTTTTGAAATTTACTCCTTAGGAACTCTCATGAAGTATCATCAATAGAAAAACTCCATCTATCACCATATATGATGTTTACTTTCCAAGTCAAATGCAAAGTAGTGACTATCAACACAAACAACTTTGGCTAGCAAATTCATGCGTTCATACGCATTTTAGGAATAAAGCGGCTTATTGACACCTATCCTTTCTGAAATGTTTGATAAATGTCCCAAATAGGATTCTTCTAGCCATAATTAATACTCAAAGAAAACAAATTTTGATCTTTATGATGGACTTTCTAATCAAAAGACATTGTAATCATAATGACTACTATATCTACAGAATTTCAGTTCCAATCAAGAAAATTTGAGAACAAACAGAACGAGAATCTTTATATTCAAAGAACCCAAACAGCTCCAAATCTCAAGTATGATTTCTCCAATAAAACAACCTTCGACTCCAAATTCAAAGAAATTCTAGCTCTCAAAAATTATATAAATACAATATCAAATTTATGAAAAATGGAAGTAGATAAAAGAAAATAGAAGCGTATAAATTTTGTTACCACATGATCCACATCTAAAAGAAGTCCAAGCTCAATCAAAAAATCCAGAAGCAAGACACAAACAAAAATCGAAGCCTAAAACCAAAAGAATCAGAATTAAATAGATTGAGCTGTAATTAAGAAATCCACGTAGGAATCTAAGCTTCGGTTAAGAGATTCCAACGCCAAGACAAAGAATCTAAGCTTTGTATTCTCATCAAACATAATCTAAACCTTACATTAAAATCTCTACCAAATTATAGAAAATTCTACAACAGCCTCCCTAAATATACAATATTCCAGCTCTAATAGATTAAATCCCTAGCATAATTTCCAATTAATTAATCCACAAACCGAACAACTCTTCCACAGTCATAGCCAAATCTAAACGCACCTAAATAAAATAACAGAAACTACATAAAACTAAACCTCAACAGAAAATTTAAACAAAAAGCCGTAGTTGTAATCCATCGGAACTAACCGAGATGGAACTCGTGACCGCATTGGAGCCTCGCCGTGGACCGATCCCCGCCGCCGGTTACGATCTCGAGGCAGATCGAGCAAGCGATGGCCGATCCCTTTTCGATCGGAGCTTCCGATTCTCCCAAACCCATCGGTTCATGCAAGAGAAGAGGAACAGAAATCCCCAAATTCGGTCGATTTGTTCTCAAACCCTAGATGAAAATCTCTGTCCTTTTGACGAATTAATTCCCTTTATTTTTGGTCGTTTCGTCAAAGCGAGGCCATTTTATTGCGTTGATTCGTGCGGACGTGGTCGAATTCAGTGTAACGTGCAGAACTCTGCATAAAGATTCTATGCATGTAGAGTGATCTACCGTTGGAATATGATGGAGTCAATCCGGACCGTTGAGAAATTGATGGTGGTCGGCGACCGAACACAGCTGCCGCCTGTTTTTGACTTGAGTCCACTGGCTGGAGCCGGTCTGAAGATTTTATTTCTCGGAATTTTGCTGGTTAGTACTTAGGAAAACTAATCAAAACTAATTGAAAAGAGATTTTATCTTATGACTGAAAGAGTAGATTTATTCGTCCTTCTCTCCTTTCATCTTTTTCTCACTCAGCCCCCTTTTCTCTTTCTCTTTCTTCTTTCTCTCCCTCTTCTTTTTTCTCCCAACTAATCGATCAGTTTTTTACCGACGGCGCGGCACACTAGTTTATTATGCATCCACTTTTACACATTTTGACAAATAGACTCTTGGAATTTGCAAATTCACTTACAGTGTACAAGAATATACCAGCTATTAAATGTTTGTAAATAGTGCTCCTCCATTTGGGAGATGCCCCCCAAAAAAAAACTTCGACTCTTTGCTAACCTCCCTCTCTAATTTAGATTCTCTGATTTGTTAAAAAGTTACGCGATTATCGTATTTCTGTTTCAGTTGTTGGTAGCGGTAAAATAAAATCTGAAAACATCGAGGGTTTATGATTTCGATTAGAACTTTAATGAAAAAATTGTGTAAAAGTTAGAGTAGAAATTCATCTTCTCGTATTGGTTGTTGAAATTTTGGTCAGATAGAACTCGAACATTAAATTAGCGGTGGTCGGTAACCGAACAAGAAGTGCTTGTTCTTTACTTTAGCCCATTAACTGAAAGCAGCTCAGTCCAGAGTTTTTCATTTTGAAATTTTTACAGAGTTGATTTTATTGTGTATTTTCTCATGTCGAATTGTAGTTACTCGTGGTTTTACCACGGGAGCGAATATGTCCACCCCAAGATATGATGAAGCCACCCTACAAATGTGACGAAGGCACAAAAAACCCAAATTATCTTCTTCTTCTCCTTCGTCCCTTCTCCCTTCCCTTCCATTTCCTTCGGCGAACCTCCCTCCTTCTGCTGAACTACCTCCCCTCTTTCTCAGTGAACCCCCTCCCTTCCCGCCTCCTCCCTCTCCCCGGCCTCCCCCCTCCCCCTCTCCGGCCTCTCCTTACTCCCCTTCCTCCCCCCTTCCCAACTCCTCCACCCTCGCCAACCTCCCCCACTTCCTCCTCCTCTCCCTCCTGATCTCCCTCTCCTCCCGACCCCCCTCTTCCTCCTTTCCCTCCCCCTACCCTCGCCCACACCCCTGGTCTGTTCAACCATATATAGCCAAACAGCACAGGCCAGGGGTGGCCAGCCCCTTGTTCGACTATATATGGCTGAACAGATCTAGGGGTGGCCGAGGGGGGAGGGGAGGGAGAGGTGGCCAACCCCTCATTCGGCTAGATATGACTGAACAGGCCTGGGGGTGGGCGAAGGGAAGTGGAGGGAGAGGAGGAGGCCGAGGATGGTGGAGGAGGAAGGGGGAAAAAGAAGGTAGAAGAAAGTGACATTTTAGACTTTTCACCAACGGTGAAAATTGTCAAAAAAAAAAAAAAAAGGCACACTTGTAATAATTTGTGGGGAGCCTCATAATTTTTTCGGGGGAAATATCCGGTTTGCAACCCTCTTTCCTGTATTGTGAATTCTATTTTTAATTTTTTTTTGGCTAATTAACTCAACCGCCGACGGTCAGGAAGCAAACCGGGGGCCTAGCGGGGTGCGTCAGGTGGAGAAAAATGTCCGCTAGCATGCTGGCTTGAAACGGTGACCGTGAGGGAAGTTTGTGCTCTAACCGACTCTAAGCCACCGCTAAGCCATTCGCGATGACAGTCGAGTCGTAGTTAAACATAAAATATATGAACTTGCTTGGAAACCAATCGGAGAAAGTTAAATTTCATAAACTATAGAGTGTGTGTGTTTGGTAACCGTTACATACTTAACCAAATTGAAGTTTAAATCAGACGCATCTCTGACTTCTATCTAACTTAAATGGATCTACAACACAACGGTAACGTCACTATTATAGTCAGACATCATCACCTTTCAAATAATATTAGGTCAGGGGTCAAAATACCATGAGTAATAATGGGTCGTGACTCTCTCTCTCTCCCTCTTTCAAAATAATCAACATGTCCCCTTCGGGCATTCGAACCGGTGAAATTTGGGGAGGAAACTTAGGATCTAACCAATGGGTCACAGTTAGAGTACAATTCTCAACCGGGCTAACGTGATGAAATAAAATACCGTGATTAGCTCTTTTCTCTCGCAAATTTCGGATAATAGTTTTGGAAGCCAAGTTGCGCTCGAAACCCAGATCCTAAGCCCAGTCCAAAACAAGCCTGGCCCAACAATTTGTAGCCATAAACCCATCCCAGTGAACAAAATATTCATGTCAGCGCTCATATTAGCCACCTTTAATCCACACCCCCCCGCCCACCCCAACACCCCCCCCCCCCCCCCCCCCCCTCCCAAACACGTACAGCATCTGCTTCTCTCCATGGAATATTTTTTAGCCTTTAGAATCAATCATTCCCTCTAACTTCTTCTTCGTTCTCAATTGTTTTTTATTAACTTATCATATTCCCATTTTGTATAAAAACATGAATAAATTTATCCCATTTCAGTTTTTACCAAATAATCATGCTTTTATAGAAAAAAAAAAACTATACAAAATTATTCAAAGATGAAGAAACATGGATATAACAACATTAAGCCATGAATTCATTTCCTTCTGAGTGCTGTCCAAAATTAGTAGAATTAGTAGATTGTTTGCACAAAATTATTAGGAGTATAAATAATACGAGAAAACCTGAAAACCCGTATTTTATTGTTTGTTATTTGTTATTTATAAGATTTTGATACGAAAATTGCACTCAAAAGCTTTTCAAATTGGATGTGAAACTTGATAAGTATTTCTAAAATAATTTTTTCAGTTACTCATAGTATATATTAATTGTTTCTAAATTAAAATGGATAATTATTATAAAACACATTGATATACGAATATAAAATATAAGTTCTGATGATTTTCAAGCAGTATAATTGAATTAATTTTGAATGACGCTTTCTCAACTCTTTTTAAGCACCAAATTCCCACCCGAAACCGATTAGTCTCCTTGACCCGAATTGGTTTCAGATATTACATGCATTTGATCCGCATTTGATCCGCTTATACGCTAATTATACGGGAAATTGGGAACTATTAGTGAACCAATAATCAATTAGTGAACCAGAACTCTCCTGGACCCGGTTCAACGCACCGCACTAAAAACCCGTTTAAAATTGTTCCGCGAGTCAACACAACATCTCGCCGACTCATTTCCAAATCCCAATACCTTATCACGAACAGAATATGCCACCCCGCGAAGGATATTTTACAAAAGCCACCCCACAAAAATCTCAGCATAACACGCCTCCCCTAAAATCAACGAGAGCCGTTGATATAGCAAATTATACAGAAAGGTTATCTGATCGTACGGACCAAATTAGTCAGGATCTAGTGCTCGGGAAACCCACGGGGCTCGCCTATAAATAGGCCTCGGTTGGCTCACTTTATTCTCCCTCCCAGCCTTCGCTCTCTCGCTCGCCTGCGCTAGGATTTTTCCCAATTTTCTTGAAGGAGAGCAACATGTTGCTCTACCAAGATCTGATCACTGGTATAGAAATCTGATCTCTTTTATTTCGTTTATGGTTATTAATTTGTTTTAGATCTGAGAAATGTTTCGATCTTGATCGCTGGGGATTGGATTTAGGGTTCTGTAATCTATTTCTTTCTTGAAAGATCATAGATCTGGATTTTAGATCAAGTTTTCAAAGCAGGGACTGACTTCTTGTTGATTGTATGTGTGCTGATCTCGCTGTCAAACTTTTGTGTGTTCTATGATTTTTTGATCTGTCAGCATACCAGTATGCTAGGGCTTATGCAGCCATAGAGAAGATTGTTATCGTTATGTTAATACTTTTATCTTTAAATTATTTAGTATATGGATATCTTTAAATTTGCTATAGATTTCTATTGTGAAAAGATCCTGTCTAAGGTTATGATATTCGTCAAATCTTAGATTCTATAATTTCAAGATCTGGCTTACTTGAGAAGATCAATTGGCGGAAGCACTAAAAAAATAAAGTAACAAGAATCATAAGCTGAAGGAATTAGAAGTTATGTAGACATGCAATATTTGAATTTGCATTGATATATTCTTGGACAATCTTACCAAGCTACGTTGTTCTCATGATTCAATTTCACAATGCGAAAAATCAATGTATCCATTGAATTTACATAGACAAGCAAAATTTGAATTAGTAGTGAGATTTAAATAGATAAACATAAACATAATTTGTTTTCACAGTTTATTTTTTTCAAGCGTGTAAAACTCAATTTATGCTGAGAACTTCACTTTGGTTATCCATAAGCAAACAATTTTGCTGAAAATACTTACTGGATATTTATCACACTTAATTTCAGTTAATTCTTTTTTTTTTCCAAATATGTTAATTTTCACAGGTTTATTTGACATGTTCTGATCTTTTTATGGTAGCATAGATATTTTTTAAATCTTGCTTTAACCATGACAAGTTGACAACAAAACACATTGAATTAAAAGAAGCTGTTATGGTTAATATGTTTTATGTTATACTTATGGAGCATGTATTGAAATGATGAATAGGGATCTGCAAAGAACCTAACCAGGAGATATCCACCCTATAACAAAAAAGAGCATGCTCTAGTTTAGCTAAAACTAAAACAATTCAGTATGCAAGATAACGAGAACAAATATATTTCTTTTGATATAGTCTTAAAAATATCAAATCGTTTTCTTATTGTCTGTTCCCCCCATTTGTTTATTAACTTGAATGTGTTTACATGACCCGTTTGTTTTGACTTTGATATACTAACTGAGTCTGCAGTTAACATGACATGTAAATTTGCTTCTTGCCTCCGGCTTACAACACTACATGTTAAACTTGTGTTTTGTTTGCTGATTGAACTCATGCTTAGGTTAATGTTATAAATAATGAACTATCTCTAATTCCAAATTTTGCATGATCTGTTTTTAATGACCAAATTTTCATTTTACTTTTCAGGCGATGAGCTCCTTTCGGACTCCTTTCCTTACAAGGAAATTGAAATGGAGTTTTGTGGGAAGTTGAGGGGAAGGTTAGTATTTTAATATTTATATCTATTTCTATCCTTGTTATGTTGTGATTAAGTGCATCAATTAACTTTGTTTATGAGAAGCGTACAGTTAAAACTAGTGCTCCCTTAATATTTGTACTGTCTGAAATGGAAAAAGAGCATGAAAATTTTATTCCAAGTACCTGCATTTCTTATTTGCTGGTCAGATTCATCAAAATGCAAGCTATGCAATTGTTTCACTTTTTCTGAGTTAATGCTCTTTACCATGTTTTCGTACTCATTGTTTTCCTTAAAATAAGGAATGTTATTTTATCCCAGATTTAGTTTATTTAGTTTATTTTCTTTCTTCTAAAACAACCATATTTGCAGTTTATTTTGTTGTATGTTGAATTTAGTAATTGTAGTTCCATAAGATGCTGCACTTTGTGATCATAATAAGTATAATATTTTTGTGATTTTTTCTGTTAAGCTTTATTGCTTTGTGACTTTGTCCATGGCTTGGAGTTGAATGTTAATTCTCTATGGCATTGTTATCTTCTTTCTCCATATATTTTTATTTAGTCTAGGACCTTGAAGTTTAATTTAATTTGTTATGTTATAATCTCACCTCATCCTAGACTTTTTATTACTTGGATTGTTGATCCTTTTTTGCATGAACAGATGGCATAACCAAATAAGTAGTTTTTTGGTTTCCTTCCTGCTAAATATCATTTTATAATTTTTAGAACTTTTTTGAGTATGTTTAGATTTGAGGTATAATTGGTATAATGAGAAATTTAACATAAACTTAACATGTTATTTTTTCCTGAATAGTGGGTCGTACAAGGAGCTGTTGATGTAGACATTGGTGCAAACCCTTCTGCTGAAGGTGCTGGTGAGGATGAAGGAGTTGATGACCAGGCTGTTAGGGTTGTTGATATTGTTGACACTTTCCGACTTCAGGTTTTTGGTCATGTTGTGTTTATGATTTCATTTGATCTCTTGTTAACTGCAGAGTCATTCGAAGTAACTTTATTGTTGTTTTGTTTGACAGGAACAACCTGCTTTCGATAAGAAGCAGTTTGTGACCTGGGTGAAGCGCTACATTAAGCTCTTGTCTTCTAAGTTGGAAGGGGAAAAACAGGAGGAATTTAAGAAGAACATTGAGGGAGCTACGAAGTTCCTCCTCTCAAAGCTTAAGGACTTACAATTGTAAGTGTATCACTAAGTGCTTTCTTGATCTACTGATTCTAGATATAAAAATTCTATGTTTTTTTTGTAGACTGTTATGAATATTATTGGCCTTTTGCTAATTTGTCTTACATGTATGTGATTTTATACATTAATACTTATATTTATATCAATCTTGACGTTACACTATCATATACTTATCTAGATATTTATTTATTTATTTATTATTGCGTATGCTATTTTTGTAAACTCTTTAGCAACATCTGATTAATTTGTTGCTCCTATTAAATTTGATTACTGAATACATAGGAACATTTTAAATACTTGCCTTCTTGTGGCTTTTTCCCCAAAAGAGGAAAATCCCTGGGTGGTTCTGGCTATTTTCTGTTTAGATTTGATTCTGGCTTGGTTTCTCTTCTTGAAACCGGAGAGAGATACAAACCTAGGAAGTAAATAAAATAATTAATGGTGATTGATGCAATTATTAGTGTGCCACTCCAATTAATTGCACAGCAGCGGCAATTGGCTTAGGTACATGAATCCATTTTCTCCATTAAGCACTGCTGAGCACCTCTGCTCTAATGAATTTACAGCTACCTCTGTAATCTGCCTGAAGCCATGTTGGTTTATGTCTACTCTCATTCTTTTTTGCTTCATCAGCTGTGACTCTATCACTCTTAAGTTCCTAACTGGCTTGCTCAATGGTTCTTTGTCATAAATAGCCAAAGCCGCCAACCATCTTAGTATGTTCTCTCTTTATTCTCAACTGAGCAACTGTTTTGCTTAGGATCATTTCTTATCCCATTTTCTGTAGTTAGACAGATGGAATTGCAGCTGTAAGGAAAATGGAGGCAACTTATATTATATCAAAGTTCTGGTTTGTAGAACATATGAACCAGTCTTGAATGATCTTGGACTAGGCCTGAGCAAATTACCGGCCAAACTGAGAAACCGACCGAACCGTTCGAATTCGGTCGGTTTGGTCCGGTGCGAAAACAAATTTGGTTCGCTGTGGGTGGTAGTTTTTGTGAGTTTGGTTGATTCGGTTGGGTGTGGTTTTGAGAGTTCTTTAATCGATGCAAACCAAACCACCCAGATGTTCAAGGCAAGACCCTTTGCTACAACTTCGCTATTGCTAACTTGGATGAGCTTTGTATCTCGACGATGGGATCAACCAAGTTGTGCACTGGCTCCCCTTGTTACATTGGTGATTTGGGTTTGTGATTTGATGCATTTAAGCAGCATTTAGACGCAAGAGCTTGAGTATATTTATTTTAAAGGGATTGGCAATGTTACTTTCTTATTTTCTTTTCATGTTATGTTCATTTACTTCATGAATGCAGCTTTCAGGTTTTTAGATACGGAGTTTGAGATTTATTGTGAATGTTGCTTGTGAATGTGAATGTAGCTCTGCTTGCATTGCACAGTGGACAAAGGAAATGAATGAACGGTTCTGAAATATCTATATGGATCAAACCAGTGCAAGTGATTCTTGAATAGCACTGGTCAACTTTTAACTATTTGTTTGTTCATTCTCAAATTTGATATGCATTTCTCAGTAATCAATTTTTGATGCTTAATGAGAGAGAACTTTAGAGAGTTGGTGAAGGCAAAAAGTTCTCCATGTTAATAGAATTTTATATGTACTGCCAAGAAAAGGAAAAAGACACCATTTATATGTTTATGGCTGAAAAATTAACGTCCAAGACGCTTCAGAACGAAGCAAACCGAACCGAACCGAAATTTTTGGTTCGGTCTGCATTGGTTTGTCCTTCATTCGGTTTGATTTGGTTCAGTTCAGCCCTGAACGGTTGATTGTCCCGGGCTAAACCAAACCATGCCCAGGCCCCAAGGCCAGGTTGATTGTGATGTGAGGATAGGTTTGGGGATTGGGTTGGTGGCATCAATTTAAAACTTGGTAACTGGCTAACGTTTTTTTGATTCTGCTGAGTAATTCTTTCCATTACTTATCTTTACATTTAGAATTGGTGTTGTGGTGGCTTGCTGTTATATAGCGAGGACACCAGTAATTATAAAGCTACAACCCCGTTTCTATCACTTTCATGTCTGTATGTCCCCGATTCTAGACACTTGAAAAGGCTTTGGTCAGTTTAATGCCTACACATGCCCCGATTATATCTGTTGTTTGTCCCATTGAATCTTCCTAAGAACGAATTTATTGTAGAAACTAATCTGTTAGTTTTCACTCCATTTCGTTACAGCTTACTTGTGTAATGCTAAGGAATGTATCATGTTTCACCCACTAGTCCGTGGGAGCTTTTAAATTGTTACTTGCCCGCTTGTCATTTGTACCACAATATCTTTGTCCAGTAGTGTTTTATTAAATTAAAAATTTTCCATTATGCTTCAGACTCGTGGTATGCACTATCCAGAATGATTATAGATGTAGTGCATATGCTGTGTACTTGCCGAGATGTTTGCCCATTTCTTGATCTGGCATTTAGAGATTCTTTTTCAAGGAAGCTGATTTTTTTTTTTTGTATGATGTTTTGCTTTCAAGCCATGTTTGCATCCTTTCTGATTCAAGTATGATGTGTTTTTTCCTTTGCAGTTTCATCGGCGAGAGCATGCATGACGACTGCAGCTTAGTGTTTGCATACTACAAAGAGGGTGCCTCTGATCCGACATTTTTGTACTTTGCCATGGCCTGAAGGAGGTCAAGTGCTAGAGAGGAGGGAGAGCACTGAATTTTGTAAAACTGAGTCCCAAATGGGAGATAGTCTAGTATTATGTTATTTTGGTTATCTGTGGCACTGTGGTTTGAGTTGCGGTCTTTTAGTATTTTTGTAGCTGGTACTTAATAATTACTGTTTGGGTTTCTGTATGTGTTTTTATCAAACTTTTTTGTGAGCTATATCTGTACTGATTGTGAGAGATAATTGGGATTTCTTCTTTGCTCTTGGTTATGCTTTGACTCTTTTCTTAGATGGTTGGTGTTTTATGGCCTGAACTATTTTGTTCTGTTTTCAGCTGGCTGTGGCAGTTCTTTGTCAGCCTGCGTCTTTCGGACTGGACCTCTGTCTTCTCCAAAACTGATTAGCTGATCAAAGTTTGATTAGGCAATCAAACTCCTTGCAGAACTTGACCTTCTGTAGGATTGCCTGCATGGACGCCACTCAATACTTACGGTGGGATTCCTTTTAGTCGTCTGAATTTCCCTGGCAATTGAAAATTTATGCATTCGTTTTTGTTCTCTTTCATGCCCTGGCTAATGAACAAAAACAGCTCTGGCTGACCATTTTGTCTTGTCTCTATTTAGAAATTCATATTTGGAAACATATAAGAAAATTCATAAATAGTGCTCACGCCTAATCCTACTCAAATTTAACCATCAAATTACGGAGAGAGCAATGACATTGGCCAACTTACTCAAAGCTCAAGTGGTAGCTGGCTAGCTCTCTAGCTCAGTGCAGAAAGCCACAGCGTGGGATGAGGGAGCAAGAGGCATCGCTGGATGTCGGAAGTTTATTCAGATACCGAGTGCATCAATTGCATGAAGAAGCGAATTAGAGTTAGAACTGGCATTGGGACGATTTGATGGTGTTCTCATCCCTCATCTTCTTTTAATTTCCATTTTTATATATACAAATTCAAGAATCAAAAGTACTCTTTACTGCTAGCAGGAAGGGGCATTTACTCATCATTGTCATCTTTCAAACTTTTTTTTTTCAGCGGTAAATGAGTCGTCCTCCTTCCGCTCAGACGGCCCTCTTTTTTTGTTTTGTTCATTCACCGTGGCAAGAAACAAATGAAAAAGCTGGAGGGAATCAAAACGGCGAGCATGAGTACAGCTTATGAGACAGGCTTTGAGTTCTCGCTTACATTGCAAGAAATCATTCCCGCTATTCTCCTTTCCAGTGAACTCCACGTGTCTGCTCCGTCCCTGAAGCGGTGGGAACAATTCCGAAGTACACTTCGTCGCTCAACTTCATTCACACACTTGCCAGCTCAGTTAGTGAAGGCAATGTTTCCAATTTCTCTGCTGCTCGTGAAACGGAGGAGACTCGGTCAGTAGTTGATTTATTTCTCGAGAGCTAAGGGTTCATAAAAGATAAAAGATCGGACGAGTTCAGATTCCAGAGTATTATTAAATTTACAAGACAATCAAGCGAGCTGAAAGCCAGACTTGACAAAGAAAATGAAATTTACCTAGATCCTGATAAAATATCAAAAACCATTTCATCCCTTCCATAAGATTCTCCGAATTTACACGTATATCATTCAGAACAAACATTACGTTTCCCACCAAAATCTGGATGACAAGATATGATTTGGGCAGTAAGAAATTACCAATGCTTTCCCTTAAATTGAATGGTTTCGGGGGTGATATGCAGTGAAATAAGCTGAACAAAAGCATTTTACAGTAGAAAACAGGGCGGCTCAAATTTCATCAGCTGATCTAAAAGTAATTCGTTTTACAGTAGAAAGTACAGTTCATGCAGGTGTGCCAGATCCGAAGGACCTGACAATGCCACTGACTCTTTCAGCAAAAGTTTTCGAGGTTATCTTCTTCCCTGGAACATGGAAGGGATTTGACACAGCATCCACATATGCAGAGTGAAACCTCCTGAAAAACTAAGAACAACGAACAAAAAAACAGTATTTAATGATAAAAGAACAGCACGAAATGGAATTGATCAATTATAAGTTGTTGCCAAGGCCTACTGAAAGTCAAATGAAACAGATATCACTCTTGTATGTTCCCTGTCAATCCTTTTTTATCCCCATATACTCTTTTTGTTAATACATTATGTCAGTTATATATGTTGGCATCTAAATTTTACAAGTTCCTCATCTTCTGAAGCTTATTATCCTTATTGATGTTTTTCTTTAAGTACAAAATGTTAGTTTATATTGCGTCATGACTGAGATCTGTGATTCCATAACATGCTCAAATTCACTAGTCACTACACTGCAGTTATTTACTATGTTGACATGCACTGATATGGAATTACTGAGCCTTGTGAAATGAATTTAAAAAATGTTGTACCGATCAAAACATAAATTCTGGATGACAATCATAATACAGAATTAGATGGCATATATATGCATGCCAGTTGTGAATATTTCATGAAAAACAAGTCAATATGTAGTATTGGCATCATATCCATGCCACACTGGCACCTGAAAGTGTAACCAGGATATAGGCTTTCTTTGGGAAAATTGCTTTACCCCCCGAGAAGATCCCCATTCTAGAAACCCCTTGGTGGCTCCCCCCCCCCCCCCCCCCCCCCCCACAAAAAAAAAAAAAAAAAAAAAAAAAAAAAAAAAAAAAAAAAAAAAAAACCCTTTGACCAAATTATCCATGTGCTTGCCCTTTTGTCCCCACAAAAAGGCAACACGGGGTTACGAGGTATTTTCGTTACTGCCCCTTTGAGTTGGGTGAGAATCTACTGACGCAAGTAGGAACATGTGAGACATATTAAATGTGACATGGAGAAAAATGTGTAAACATAGAAATTGTTCACCTGTAGCATCAAATTTGTCCACACATAACTGTGTTATGAGATTTTTTTTTAAAATAGCGTTGAATAATATGAGATTTGCGAGATTTGAGGGTTTCATAGCATTTAATGCTATATTACTGGTCTTAAATTTTTAATATGCGTAATAAGTGGCTACTTTTTTTCTTGTATAGTATTTAATTAGCAAAATAAAAATAAAAAAATTCTATAGCTTTTTCTTCTTGCAAACACATTAGACTATTTTTCCTTATAAATTTAATTTTTTTGAATTTTTTTATCACAACAATATTCCCAATAGGTGTTCTCACTAATTTGAGAATAAAATATATATCGAACTAAAAGATAGAAAATTTTATAAAAGGTAGACATATTGAACTAAAATGTAGACAACTTGTATGAAAAAGACAAATGTTTTGTAAAGTAGAAAATTCATCATAAAAGGTAAATATATTGAGTTCAAAGGTAGACAATTTCTTGTAAAAGGAAAAGGTACAAAATTCATCATAAAATGTAAATATACTTAGTTTAGAGGTAGACACTTTCATGTAAAAGACAAAGGTAGTCAATTTTATATAAAAAACAGACATATTGAATTAAAAAATAAAACGATTTTATATGAAAAGCAGACTTATGACTAAAAACATGAACAATTTTATACGAAAGGTGGACAATTTTATACGAAAGGTAAACATAAAACTTAAAGGTGGGCAATTTTATAGCAAAGTTAAATATATTGAACTAAAAGGTGGATAATTTTATATGAAATGTAGACACACTGAACTAAAATGTGGACAATTTAATATAAAATAGAATTAAAAGGTAGACTATTTTATAAAAAATAAACTTACTTGACTGAAAACGTGAATTATACAAACGGTGGACAATTTATACGAAAGATAGACATAGTAAACTTAAATGTGGATAATTTTATAGCAAATGTAGATATATTGAACCAAAAGATGGACAATTTTATATGAAATGTAGACATATTGAACTAAAAAAATGAACAATTTTATACAAAAATAGAACTAAAAGGTAAACAATTTTATACAAAAAACAGACTTATTAGATTAAAAACGTGGACAATTTTTATACGAAAAGTGGACATAATGAACTTACAGGTGGACAATTTTATATCAAGGATAGATATATTGAACTAAAAGGTGAATAATTTTATATGAAATGTAGACATGCTCAACTAAAAAGTGGACAATTTAATTAGAAAAATAGAACTAAAAGGTAAACAATTTATACGAAAAATATACTTATTTGATTGAAAACGTGGACAGTCTTATATGAAAGCTGAACCGTTTATATGAAACGTAGACATAGTAAACTTAAAAAATCAATAGGTTTATAGCAAAGGTAAATATATTGAATAATAGGGTGGATAATTTCACATGAAATGTAGACATAATGAACTAAAAAGTGGATAGTTTTACATCAAAAGTAGACATATTGAAATAAAAAATAGATATACAGAACTAAAAAGTAGACAATTTTAAAAGAAATGTAGACAACTTACAATGAAAGGTAGACAATTTACGTAAAAAGTAGACAATTTGTAGAAGAAAGTAGATAGTTTGCACATACGCGAGACTCTTCATCTTTCTCCCCCTTTTAAAAGAGACCCCATTTCATGAAAACTTTCAACAATTCAAATATTATAAAAAGGTGGATTTTTTTCGTAAAAAAAACTTCATTCTTTTATCAAATACATGCTCAATGAAGAAACTGAGATTTTCTTTGAAAAAAAAGATACACCTTTAATAAGCTTAATGGAGAAATTGTGACCAAGAACCCACGGTTGTGCAATATGATCCACAAAGAAACAAAGTGAAAACAGTTACAAAAGATAGAGATAAGAAAGAAGGAGAAAATTTTTTTAAAAGAGTTTTGAAATCTATAGGCGTTTTTGAGTTAAGAGACGGAGAAAAAAGAGTTTTTTGGGTTTAGCTTCTCATATCTAAGAGATGAAGAAAAAATGAGTCTTTTTAGATATTTGGATTTTTTTAATGGGAGATGCAGAAAAGAAAGAAAACATGGATTTTTTGGGTTCAGCTTTTGAGATCTAAGAGATGAGCAATTTAGAATAAAAGAAAACATAGGATTCAGATGTTTTTTTTTTTAAGATCTTTAGGGGTTTAGAATAACATAGATTTTTTTACATCTGAAATATAGAAAAGATGAAAGAAGGAGATGTGAAGAAGAATAGATATGAAAAAGGATGGGATCTTTGGGGTTTAGTAGAGATATGAAGGGGAGGAATAATGAGTTCTTTGATTTTTATACTTGAGGAAGAAGATAAAGAAGGGGATGAGAGTGGGAGGGGCATTGTGGACATTTCCCAACCAACTACCTTCATGTATATGAAATACAGAGCCAGGGAGATAGTTGGACAAAAAGTGGTTTTTTTTTTTTTTTTTTTTTTTTTGGGGGGAGGGGGGTTCTGGCCAAAAAGAAAAGGAACCAAGGTGTTTCTAGAACATGGATCTTTTCTTCGAGGGGTAAAGGTAATTATTCCTCCTTTTGGGAATTCAGTGTAAGAGATTTATGAATGTTTGGAACTGGCTGTTGCTAGAATAAGTACACAATTTGTAGTAATAAAAAAATTAGCAAAGACCAAGTAGAAGCCTATGCGAAGTTAGAAACCATTCATTCTAAGTTCCTGGCTAGAGTGTATGCACCTAAGCAAAATGAGATACACTGTAACATGACTATAGTCTCTATTTCAATACAGACACAAACCAAGCTCTAGTGATTTTACTTCTAATGGCCAAAAAATCGTACTTAATGTTATATGAGTGGTAGCTTTAGTATCGATATTATCGCCCGTTCAATTTGAATTGAACCAGAACTATTACAAAGTGGAGCAACTTACAGGAATTCTTGGAGACGTTTCCATTAGATACCGCATATGGTCATAATCCACTTTCTAGTTGGAATTAGGTTAACAGTCAATAATATAAATTCATTCTGTTCAGTCCGTCAAAGGGGAGAACTATTAAATAGTAAAATGACAAAAAAAAAAAACTATCATCAAAGAAGTTGGAGACGATCAATGACATGATTGATAGCGGTATCTTACTTGATGAATAAACATAGGAAGGCTTGACTGTCAGTAGAATTGACAACCTTGATCCGAAACTTTTGAAAGGCCAAATGTATAAAAATGATTATTTCATGTTTAGCTACATTCCCCCACCAATAAAAGCCAGCCAATATCTCCAACTTACAGGAGAAATGGGAGTGAAAACTAAGCTTGTATACTTCAAAAAGGAGTCACCAAACTTTGAAACTTTACCGTTCTCTAATCTTAAAGATGCTCATGAATGATGCACTTCATAAGTACCATTATCTAGTTAACCATTTTAAGTTATGTGTGTGTTCCTATTGATATTTGGGAACTCACAACAGGAATGATTCACCTTGTTCAAAAAACAGAAAAGGAAATGAAAAAAGAATGGGCAGGGTGCGTGCGTGCGTGTGTGGGGGTGTGGGGGTGTGTGTGTGGTGTGTGTGTGTGTGTGTGTGTGTGTGTGTGAGAGAGAGAGAGAGAGAGAGTCCATCTTACCTCTCTGACCTAAATCAGAGTATTCAAATCTGGTACACAAGAATATGGAGTAAAATATGTTACTCAAACTCAAGGAACTTGGAACAAAGACGATACCTTGCACTAGAAATAGATATTATGAACAATGCTAGTGCTACATCCATCCAACATGCAAGAAGGAAAAGAAGAGATGGAGAAGACACTCAAGAGTTATAATTATAGGCGCAGAAGGGAAAAGGGTGAACAATCTGAGCACCAAATGAGAATGAGGACATGTAGTGATGATTGAGGGAAAAAAATCAAATCAAATGAAATAATGACAAGGCAAGAAGCAATAAAACCAATCCATTTTTCATCCACACTTAAAAATGAAAGTTCTGAGGGTGTGAATTGAGAACAGCTGGTTTCAAGAACTTACACTCCTAACATCTGCATCTCGCACATCTAGATCAGTTGTGACCAAAATGAATTTCACCTTTGTGTTTGTCAAATACCCATACCTGCAAAGTGCAATGGCAGTTAGTATGTGCCTCATCAAATACATTAAAGCCAAATGGAATGACTAGCATTTTACGCGAACAAAAGCAGAAGTCAGAATGCTTACACTTTGTAGTTCTCTGTTGGGTACAGAAGACCGAGAAATGTCTCATTTAAAGTCGGACCACTTTTCCTTGGATTATTAACTGTTAAAAGAAACAGAGCAGATCAAGCTACAAAATCCTTAAGAATGCAAACAGATGGGGTTAATCTGATTCAACGGACTACAAACTGTTTGAGAAAATTCAGGCGATTTCCGCTAAATGAGAGGTCAGATAAAAGCTCGCAAAATCTATAAAACCCATAATCTTTAGATGCAAATACACAAATTCTTGTATTCTTTCCAAGTTCCAATACTGATTAAATCATCAAGACAGTTAAATCTTATATCTGGCTAACCCTAATTAGTTCTCAGCTCTCCAGTGCGTTCAATAATTTCTGGTTTCAAGTATAATTCTAAGCATTGGGATTAGTTTAGATCTGCATTATGGTTTGAACTCAAGCAATAATTTCACTTTAAAATATTGTAATATTGTCATCTTAACTCCAAAATCTATAATATTATGAGAATTTTAAAGTCAAATTTCGAAATTTGCTCAATTGATGAAGAGATCTGTTTGCGAACAGAACCTCTCTCGTCGATGACGTCCAGAGAGCAGTGGACGATGTGGTGTAGCTTTAGGGCATCGTCTGCCTCAGTGAAGCTCTGCAGGTACAGCGGATTGTTCTGCAACAAACGGAGACGTGACGGCCGTTAGATTTGACGGAGAAAGACAGAGGTGGGGGGGGGGGGGGGGGGGGGGGTCTGACCTGGTGGCCAACGACGGCGACGCAGACGATCATCGTTTCTCGGCTTCGCCTCCAGCCGCAGTCTGCTGTCTCGCGATGGATTTTATGGGGTTTTTTTGGGTTTTCCGACGAGATCGGAATGAGAGATCTCTCGAGAGTGAGACTTTTAGACCGGGATACCTTGGTTTGACACCGGTTCGTGGGTACCGGGGTCCGGTTTAGTTATTTTCTTTGTTAAGTTTTCTCCTGGTGTTAAAATTACTGGAGGTGATAATAACTAGTATATCGTCAGCGGTGGACACCGAGTGAGTTTCACCGAGCGAGTTTCACCGTCAAACTGCGAAGGAGGAAGAAGCAAAAAGTGGTGGAGGAAAAAGAATAAGAGAGAACAAGGAGGACGCCGGAGGAGAGAAAAGAGGAGCAGAGAAAGAAGGAGGCGGCTGACGGGGAGATGGGAGGGCGGATGCGCTGTTTGCGCGGCTACTGCTCTCTTTTTCTCACGCGGAAAAAGACGAACAGATAGATACAGTTTGTTAACAAAGTTAAAGATAAATCTCTGCTTCGCCTGAATTTCTCTCTTTACTGTATATTGACCCCTCATCTTCCACAATTTCATATTAACGCATGGTTGATATTTTTAAATCAATGCCTCAAATCATTTTGAATGTACCGCTATATTCAATGGGAAATTATCCAATTTATATGCAAGAAGGTGTAACTTGGACCTAGGATTATAAGATTCTAAATCCAAAATTATGTTAAAAAAAAAACACGAAAGACTCAACTTTCAAGAGACTCGAGGAGAATTGAATAACTCATCATTTGAAACTAGGAACTGTCTTAGACGAAGATCATTGGATAAGCCCTTTTATTTTTTCTGACCGTGTTATACAAGCTCCATGAATATTGGTCATCAAGACTAACAGTAAAGATTCTTGTGGTGGCAAAAAATCTCAAAAAAAAGATCTCAGCCCATGAACATAAAAAGAAGAGACAGCAAAAATAGAGAGAGAAAATCACAATCGCAAAAATAGATTTTTTACGTGAAAAACCCTATAACAAAAAAAATCACGGGATAAGGGAAGATACACTAGTCTTTCAGAGAGAGATTACAATGCGCTGTTATAAGTGATTGAGAGTTTGATTGTTTGTTATAGGAGGAGAAGTATTTATACAAGTCGAGGGATGATGTCGCGGTTACTAGTTGCTGGAGTTGTGGAGCTTGATTGCCGACCTTGATGGAGAATCACCCTCAGAGAAGTATTACGCATGAAGAACTGCGAGGCCTAGTCACAGTGGGAGTCAGGAAGTCCATTCTTAGTGACGCAGAGGCAAGACCTCAGGAAGAGTCTCTCGAGAACTGAACTACCTCGCTGACTCTCGAGTAAAGGCATACTACAGGTGAATGTGAGCAGGCTTACAGTTTCAGATGGAGGCGTGTTCAATTGTTCGGGGGACTACTCAGAGTCTCGAGAGGAGCACTCCGAGCGACAGAATAGAGAAATCCCTAAGATGCAACAAATGAGTTCCAACATGGAAGCTTTGCTATATAGGAAACTCAAGCCATGTGTCAAGGACAATTTAGAAATGTCATAACTTGTAACCCTAGTATTCTATATATAAGGAGATGCACCGTAATTAGAGCGTGTATGTTGAACACCTAGAACTATTGTAAAGAGCAACAGTGAGGTCTTCTTCTTTATCTCGCTGTAATCTCTCGATAATAGTGGATTTGTGAGCGCCTCCATAGTTTTTCTCTATTTTGAATTTTCACGTAATTTCTGGTGCTATCTGTCTGTTGTCTTTTGAAAAATTTGTGATCTTGCGCTTTTCTTTTGATCAGATCAACGTCATCGTGAAAGCCAATATCCCAACAGCATTGGCCAGCTGGGTTTATTAATTCCACTGTATGAGAATGACATGCCAATTGACATGCCCATATAGCTCTACAGCTCCCCGTCAACTTTTGGCCGCCGATGGTGTGCCATTCAGGCAAGCTCGGCAGTATTGACATCATTGACAAGCAGCAAGAAGAAGATGGCTGAGGGTCTGTTTGGTTGTCGTAACTAGCCGTAATTCGTAATTGTAATTGGTAAAGTCTTTTACAATTGTAAATGAGTTACATGTATGTAAATTTTACGGTGTTTGGTTGGTAATATAAAATTGTAAAGTGGGAAAGTGTATTGTACTTTACGGTGTTTGGTTGTCGTAATGTATAAGTCGTAAGTGAAAAAGTTGACCACAAAATTAACTATTTGGTGATTTTAAAAGTTTTAATACTGCAAATAAATATTAAAAAAGTTAAATATTAAAAAAAATTATATTAATATAAAAAATATTACAAATTTGTATGACCATAAAATTAACTGTGACTGGGCTGTAAGTGAGTAGTAACTGGGTTGCAAGTGAGTGTTAGTTGAGTTACGTAAGTCTTTTACGAATTACGGTCCAAACAAACGCCGTAGTTGTAACTGGATAGTAAGTCATTTACGAATTACGGAGTTTTAGGCAAAACAAGCGGCCCCAGAGTATGAGCGCTGGAGATGATCTCTTATACAAGCAGGCATGCAGTCTTGCGCCAGAGCTTTAATCTTTCAACACGCTCCAAAAAACTAAAAAAACTGGTTGTAAACAACCAAAGCCTTCTCTTCTTGGCAAAGGAGTACGTAAAGAACGAGATCATGACCGTGAAGTTGCTTGCTGAGTTGAGTTCAAGGAGGTCAGAGACCCCTTGTTCACGCTGCTCGCTAATGAATTTGCTTCGTTGTGTTTTCTGTTGAGTTCACGTGTTGATTCTGAAAGTACACCTAGAGAGGGTGAATAGGTATAATGTTAATCAAATGCGAAAAATATAATAATTAAAATGAATGATGTAAACGTTTAACTCAAATCAATAAGTGAAGTTGGATTCTATATGAAGGGTTCTAGAACTTCTCCACTATATTACTCTAGACAATGAGCTGAGATGTTTAATTGTCTTTTTGATTGAGAGAGTAAAAAATTGATATTGGCATTTATTGCAAGAAAACTCAGGATTTTATTACAGAAAAGATGAAATAAAATTAGGATGGCATGTCGCTGGCCTATGAATAGAGCAGAAACAAAACTGGTTAAAAATTAAGAGAAATTCTAAAAATAGAGAAAATTGAAAAAAAACACAGATGAAGAGTAGCTTTCAAGTTTCCCCCGAAGACTCAACATCTCATCTTCCCACAAACAGAATGACTACAACATGGGGGTTAGGACCACACTTAACTCCTAGTCCATAATTTTAAGCAGTGCCTCTATTCCATCACAATAATTGCCAAAAATAATAATACAAAATTCAAATTCAAGTGAAAAAACTTCATTGAATTAAACTAATTTTGTAATTGATCTCGACTCATTGTCTTGCTGAGTTTTAATCATGGTAATTTGTTTCATATAGTTTTTTTTTCTTCTGATTGTAGGCAATGATGAAATTAAGAAAGATATGCTACCTAACAATCTGGCAAAGTGAGAGTGCTTCTTAGTTGGATCTTTAGGCCATTTGATGAATCTCAACCTACACACTTTCTGCAAAAGCAAGGCCTTTTTTAATTGGGGTGGAGCCTCATCCAAGTAAACATTGATGTGGGTCCAAATCAAAGATGTTGGTGTTGGTGTTGGAGTTTTAGTGTATTTTATTAGGGCCTGTTTGTTTCGTTGCAAAACGTCGCAAGTCGTAAGTCGTAAAATGAGAATGGAAAAAGTGAACTGTAGCAGAGAAAATATATTGTGTTTTACGGTGTTTGGTTGATAAAGTGAAGTGTAAATGGAAAAGTATATTGTGTTTTACGGTGTTTGGTTGATAAAGTGAAAGTGTAAATGGTAAAGTATATTGTGTTTTACGGTGTTTGGTTGGTAATGTAAAAGTGTAAGTGGAAAAGTTGACCACAAAATTAACTGTAGCAGTGATTTAAATATTATAAATACTATTAAATTAAATCTACTATTGCAAATTAAATTGTATTAATAAATTTGAGATAAAAAATTAATAATCTTAATATTTTATTTATAACAATAATATTAATAAAATATTAGTAAATTAGTAAAATATTACTACAATATTAACTAAATAAGTAATTATAAAATTTTAAGAAAATCTAAAGAAACTGAATTAAATTTTAAGGATACTAATAAAACATAAATATTAAAAAAATCTTAAGAAAATTAATAAAATATAGTTATAATATTATAATATTATAAAATACTTAAGATTATTATAATATTAAACTTTATGATAATAATATCGTAATATTATAAAAATATAAAATTAACAAAGTAAAATATAATTATAAATTTAATAATGAAATATTATTATGATATTATTATAATGAATTATTACAATATTAACATAATAAAATATTAATATAATTTTAAAGTATATTATAATATTAATAAAGTAATTATTTATATTAAGAAATAAATAAATTAAATATATAATAATTTTATATTAAAACACATTATTGTTATATTAATAAAATATTAAATTTAAATAAAATATTAAGAAAATTGGTGTAAATATTAATAAATAATAAAGTATTAAATAACAATATTAAATTATATATTAAATTAAAATAATAAAATAGTAAATATTAAAACAATCTTAAAAATAATAAAAACTAAAAAATACCAGAATAATTCGGTAAGAAATTAAACACTATTAAAAATATTAAATATATTAAATATTTAATAATATTAAATTATATATTGATTATCAAGTAACTGCTTTGGCACTACGAATGTATTACAAGTAGAATTTATATGACCACAAAATTAACTGTAGCAGTTGCAAGTGGGAAAATTTGAGTGTAAAAGTGAGATTTATATGACCACAAATTTAACTGTAGCAACTGCAGGTGGGAAATGAGAGTTGTATTTTGCGAAATGTTTTGCAACGAAACAAACAGCTGAAAATAGAAAAGAGTTTTACGACTTGCGGTTTTGCGGCGTTTTGCGGGGAAACAAACAGGCCCACATCGGATAGGGAGAAAGAGTCTTTGATGTTTTAAATATGATGCCTATCTCCTAGTGTGGTATATGAGCCCATAAACTAGAGGGGTGTCAGGCGCATACAAGATTAATGAGACCCAATAAAGAAAATGGGGCAAACCAAACTCGTAAAACTTTTAATGCACATGAGCGTCGTCTTGCCGAAAATAAAAGGTAGAACAACTAATTTTGCCTTTCTCCTCTCTTGCTTTTCTATTTTTTTCTAAACTCTTATAAATTTTCTGCAACTGTAAAGGAAATAACACTGAAATGCTCAGAGGCATGTGCAGTGCGAATGTAAAACTTACATGGCTAACGATTGTTGAATTCTGAAAGGTAAGCTGTCATCAACCTGTTGCATCAAGAGAGTCTCTTAAAGGAACGCGATATACTCTTAAGGACAGTGTTATGCACGTCTCGATCACAATGAGAAAAGTTTATTCCTTCAGTTAATTTTAAAATAATATAATAGTAATCCCGGTATTTTTGTACTATTTCCATCACTTGATTGGGCCCCCCACCTCTAGGTTTGAGACCTATTTAGATCGTTAATTGCTGAACGAGGCCAACAGGGCCTGATCCATCCAATTTGAAGTGAATTGCATGCTGTAATTTGCTCAATTAATCTAGATAAATATTAGTAAAAAATAAATAAAATAAAAAGTAATGGTCATTTAGACTAAGATTAACCTTGGAGTTGGTGGTAATATACTGAAATTTGCGGTGGTCAGATTGTTTTTTTTCAAACCCAACAACCCCCCCCCCCCCCCCCACCCCCCCCACCCTCCCACCCGCGCGCCCCACCACGCAAAAAAAAAAAAAAAAAAAAAAAAAAAAAAAAAAAAAAAAAAAAAAAATCTCTCGCACTGCTTCGTAGTTCTATAATTTACCAGTAGTTTAATATCAAGGTCTGACTCAATGATAAAAAAATGTAAGGTTTGGGCTGTGAGCTGTTTAGGAACTCTAAAGTTTAAGATCAATCTATGATCTTTATTTATTTTTCAAAAATTTGGTGCTATGGAGAGAACTTATTTTGTATTCTCTTGAGCAAATTTGATTTTTAGATTTATTCGTTGTAACTATACTTGTTTCACTAGACACCTTTTAATAGAATCGGGAGACTATACTACATTTTTTTTCTTGGAAAACAAAAAGCATACCCATTTTTTTAAATAAAAGTACATTTTCTATAAGAAACTAAAAATTAAAAAATCTTCTTTACGGCTGTCCCAATTGGAAAATGATTTAGTGACAAGACTAACTACTGAAAATTCTAAAAACTGATAAAAAAACAGTTAAAAATTCAAAAACATTATTAACACACATTAATATACAAATACATGCCTTCTTGTCCTTTTGCTCCTCCTACACCCCCTCCCTCTCGGAAGCAGATATTGCCAGTTGCCACCCCAAAATGTGAGGAAGGCACCAATCATTTTGATAAAGACAGTCAGAAAAAAAAATCAAAAATAGTCAGAATGCCATCTTCTTCTCCTCCTCCTTTCCTCCCTCATCGGCTACCCCCCTAGACCCCTCGTCAGCAACCCCCCGACCTCCGCCCCCTCCTCTCCCTCCCTCCATCCCTCCCTCTTACCAACGAACCCCAACGCCCCCTCATTGGCGAACCCCTCGACCTCCCCGACGCTCCCTTCCTCCCCCTCCCGGCGCTATCTGCTCCCCACCCCCCCTCTCTGTTCGGTTAACCCCGACCGAACAGAGACACCTTTGTTCGGTCGGAATGGTTGAATAGAGTGGAGTGAGGGGAGGAGGAAAGGGAGGAGGGGAGCAGGGGAGAGGGGGGGGGGAGGGAGCGTCGAGGAGGGTGGAGGGGACGTCAGTGAAGGAGGGGCGACGCCGACAGCGCTCACCGCCATTCGCCGGGGGAGGAGAAGGAGAAGGAAAAGATAAATAAACATTTCAGTCTTTTCCACAGGAGTAGTTGTGTCCAAAAATATAATGACACACTTGTAATTGATTATGAGCTGCCTTCCTCATTTATTGGGTGGCAATATCCGCTCCTGTCGGAATATGGATATTGCCACCCAAAAAGTGATGAAGGTACCCCTGGGATTAGGGCACACCCAAAATATTCAAACCCCCCCAAATACCCTCTTCTCCTACTCCTCCTATACCGGCAACAGCCGAACCTTCCCCCTCGCCGGCAAACCAGCCGCCCCCCTCCTCCCTCGCCGGCAAACCAGCAGCCCCCCGCCCCCACCAAAAAAAAGAGCTTTTGGGGGGTGGGGGGGGGGGTGGGGGGGGGGGTGGCAGGGGCCGAGAGGGAGGAGAGAGGGAAGAAAAAAGAAAAAGAAAAATCTTTTAAATATTTCATTATATGTAAAATTTCAAAAAAAATAACAGCACACTTTTTAATATTTGTGCGGTGTCTTTTTCAGTTTTGAGGTGGCAGTATCCGTTCCCGTCCCTCTCTCATTTGCAAGAAAAATCCCAAATCCCAAATCCGAAAATCTTCAAACTGTCAATTAACAGAGAGAGAGAGAGAGAGAGACCTGCAAACATAATCAAAAATCTCTGCAAGACAGCACACACTCGCCTAATATATCCGGCAGGAGCTGCGCTCTGCTCCTCGCCCTCCCTCATCATTTCTTTCCCTCTAGGTTAGGGTTAGGGTTTCCTTCTTACCCTCCTCTCAGATCTGAAAGCAGAGGGCTAGGTTCCGTTATCAGATGCTGCATTCGATCCCCGGCCTCGGCACCAACTAAGGATTCAGCGGTCCACTCATATTGGGAAAATTGGCGCCGCAGAGGCGGTCGCAGCGCCACCCGGGCGGCGGCCAGATGCAGCAGGGGAACGCGGCCGCGGCGGCAGCGCTGTACGAGCACCAAGCCGGCGGCGCGGCGGGCGGGAGCGACGCCGGGGGCGACGTGGTGATGGCGCGGTGGCTGCAGTCGGCGGGGCTGCAGCACCTGGCGTCGCCGCTGGCGTCGGCCGATCAGAGGATGCTGCCGAATCTGTTAATGCAGGTAGGGATTTTGGGGAGTGGATTTGATCTGAATCTTGGATCTGTGTGGTTCTGTTGGATCTGCATTGATAAGAGCTTGATGATTTTGTTATTCTCGAGAAATGAATGAGAATTTTATAAATTACTGTCATTTCTCGTGGATCTGATAAAATTCATTAAGTTTTGCGTCTGCAGTGCAAGTTTTCTCTAGATTGGAGATGCGTGTTCGATTGTTGGAAAATTGCTTTCTGAGTTTGAAAATGTTTTTTTTTGGGGCCTGTTTTTAACACAACTGTTACAATTTGGGGGTAAGATCGTGTGCAATCACCGCATTGTCTAGTGAATTGCTGATTGTATACATGATGGTAGTTTCTTAAATTGGATATTTTGTGTTTGATGATATCTGTTTTTAGTCTGGCGCAAGCAAAAAAAAAAAAGGTGTTACAGTTTGATGATCTGAACTATAAATTGGGTTTCTAGAAAAAATTCTCTGCACCTAGATATGGTTTGTGCGGTATCATGCATGGAACTATCTGTTGCTTGAATGAATAATAAATTAATAAAATTAAACACACTACAACATGATCAATGATTGTTTCTGTGTATAATTGGACTCATTTTGCCAACTAATATTTCTTCTCTTGCAACATTTAACAAGAAGGTGAAATGCACATTAGTTGTGTACATGGATTAGTAGGTCATTTTTTGTGTTTGTTATTAACTTATTATTGTAAATAAGATAAATATTTTTGGTAATTCTGGATTGTCTTTTGGCGATTAATATTATTCGCTTCTTTGCCTACATTAAACTCTGATCACTGTGATTTTAGGATAGAATTGAATGCATTTGTACTGTTATGATCCAAATGGACATTTTCTTGTATCCAATTATGCCTGTCAGTTTATCTAGGATAAAATTGTCCCTCTTTCATGAATGTATTCATAATATTGTATTAATGTATTTAACCATTCCCACTATGTTTTGAGTGCTTGCTAGATGAGTTTCTTCTGTTTGAATTGTTTGAAGAGAATACAATTTTAGTGCTATGCGCTGTGTTTTTCTTATTTTCTGATGACACCATTTTAATTTTTTTGTTAATTTATAAAGGATTATTACCAGATACAAAGATACTTCTGGTGCCACCTGGATTGTTTTCATTCTTCTCTACTATGATTTGACAACAGAACTTGCATCCAAATGGAATCCTTTTGTGTATTTCATATTGCCTGTGCTATTCATGCTCTATTTCTATTAACTATAGATTATAACGCCTTACGCCACATTCTTAGGCTTTTAGGTAGCTGGCATGCTAACCTTGACAAAAGAAGTTTCTTTCTTATTTACAGTATGAATGATAGATGTTTTAAATATACTAGAATAGTTAGAGGCTTAGGGCAGTTTAAACAGGGGTATACGGATATGTGCTTCTGCATCATTGTAGATTGTTTGCTTGTTCTTTTTGCCAACTGTTTTTCCTGTTCAAAGCTTTGGATGTTCTAATTGCTGTCTCAATATTTTGTACATTTTCAATTGGAGTTCCATATTTGAGGCTGTTGTCATGGAAAACTTTGCAAGCATAAGCTGTTATTGAAAACTCTGCCTGCTCATATCATTTTTTTTTAAAATTTCTGGTGAATACTACGTTTCTAACTTCTAGTTCGAATCTGAATTATCCTTTTCTTGGATATTCTTTTTTTGTGCTGTTGTTTTTAGGGCTATGGAGCTCAGTCGGCTGAGGAGAAGCAGAAGCTCTTTAAACTTTTGAGGAACTTGAATTTTAATGGAGAATCGGGCTCTGAACCATATACTCCTACATCCCAAAGTTTTGGAGCATCTGGTGCAGCAGATGGCTTTTACTCACCTGACCTAAGAGGGGAATTTGGAGCTGGGCTTCTGGATCTTCATGCTATGGATGATACTGAACTTCTCTCCGAGGTATCATATATTAGATTTGTTGAAAATCTTGCTAGGAAAGGCATCTCAAAGCTGTTTGCCACCATTTTTGCGTGGTAGCCATGTGACTGTATCATGATATGGCTTTAATTAGATCTTTTATTTATCCCATATTCCTTCCAAACTTTGACTGCTTAGAAACTTGTACATTTGTTCCTCAATTAGATGCCATGTGTAGTGGTCAAATTTTGACCCTCGTCAAGATCATGTCACGTGTCTCATCGCACCAGAAGTGTCTCAAGCGAACAACAAACTCGACATACCAGCTGGCCCATTGCGGGTCCGAGGAGAAAACCTCCGCCTTGCTTCGAGTCCACACCCGACCCGAGGCCCCTCTTTGACATCCGCAACTGCCAGTTCACCTCCAAGTCTACACTCAACCCGAGGCCCCTTTCTGATATCCGCAACTGCTAGGTCCCTCTCCGGCTATATCTATTCTGGATCATTCACCTGAATATTCAACTCGGGTGGAATTCTACTAGTCAGACGCTCCGGCCCCCACAACAAAGGCCCTCGGCGAAGAATCTTGCCTTCACATTGGATATAACTCAGCGGCAGGATTCCCTGATTCACGGAGTCAGTACGTTATCAGATTATCTCAAGTTCTAAATATTTCAACACCTCTATTTCAGTGGGACAGTTATGGTTAGTGGCAGATATCTCTGCATATCGATCCCAACAATCAAGCGCTGTTATATGAGCAGTTATGAGAAAATCACAATGTGAAAATCATGCGATTATGGAGACTCGAAATATCCGCGCCATCGATTACAACGCCACATGGTATTTATGCACTTGGATGTCCATCGAGAAGAGGGAGGGCATATGAGAAGTTGTAAACACAATAATATTTCACAAAATTCATTATAACCTTGGGACTATAATGAACTCTCTCCCTCCTCCCCGTGATTTTTTCCAATTTGGGTTTTTGCGTAAAAATCTTCTGTCTCTGCCTGTTTGCTTTGATGAAATATTCAATTATCACCCAATAAACAAGATACCCTCTTGTTTGTGGTGTCACGTGTGAGGTCAGAAAATCTCTCCCACAAATTGGTGCTCTCATTGAGTTCTGAGTCGCAACGCTCAGATTTCTCCCCTACCAAACTCATTTTCAATAAGCCTCTCTAAATAGTCATGGCCCGGAAGAAGCAACGGACCACCGGCGAAGGGACCACCTCCAAGGGCAAATCTGTTGCCACCGTTGGGGGTATTGTTTCCCCGAGCGGCCTCAACCCCATCGTGGAAAAGACGGTCTCCGCACCTTCGCAGAGGGCAGTCGGAGACATCCACCCATCATCAACTTACGAAGCCCAACTTCTACAAATGTTCGCTGACATGAATAAGGGGATGGCGAAGCAGCAAGCCCTGTTTGATTGCGAGCAGGAGCGATCAGAACATGATCGAGAAAACATAGCCTATGAACGGGAGGAAATGAAGTGCTTAAACGATCAACTCCTTGCCCATATCACGGCCCTCCAGAACACCCGAGGACTACCTACATCGTTAGAGAGGCCCACTGATACAGAAGCTACAAGTGGCGATCAGTCTCAAAGCTGGAGGTGGTGCAGAGCATCCTTCTCACTTCATTGGAGCAAACCGACGACATGTCAAGTTCACCTCGTCCTCGCACAAAGGATAGACATGATCATTCTCGGAGGAAGACTGAGGAGTTCATCGGTGTCCAAGATCTTGACAAGCTTATACAAAAGCGAGTCAAAGAGGCGAGGATGCCACATCACGACAGCCTCAGAGCCATCGCCCCCGATGTATGCAATTCCCTTCTCTCCGAGGACATACTGGAAATATGAATTTCCCAAGAAGTTCATGATTTTGACTTTGATTGCTACTCCGGTCAGAGCGATCCGGTCAAGTACCTCCGCTGGTATCAGGAAAAGATGGTGATCCATTCCAGAAATGACTTCATCTTGTGCCGTATCTTCCCCTCCAGGTTGAAGGGAGTAGCTTCTGACTGGTTCTACTCCCTTCCACCACGCTCAATTCACAACTTCAGAGATCTCACCAAGTTATTCCTCGCTCAATACTCTTCCCGTCAGGATTCAGTGTTTGCAATCTCGGCGGAGTCGGATACGACTCGGTCGAATCGTATCCGATTCGGCGTGGTCCGAGATGACTCAGATGCCCGAGTCATTGAGCAGTTCGAGTCGAACCCGGATCGGTTTCGACTCAGAGTCGAGTCGGCCGAGTCGGCTCAGAGTCGAAATCGATCCGGGTTCAACTCGGATCTGCTTAAGACGCCCGTGGCTCGTCGCCTATAAAACGAAAAAAGGGCGGAAAAAAACAAAACACCTCTTCTCTAGATCTCCTATCGTCGACTGAGAGCTCTGCCGTCGCCGTCGCTCCGCCATCGCTACGTCGGTACTCCCTCTCTCCCTCTGAGCTATCTCTCTCTCCCTCAGTCTCTCTAACTTCTCTTTCTCCCCTTTCTCTTCGTCGATCTCCCTCCCTCTCTGTCCCTCTCCCCCTCTGTCCCTCACCTAACTCTCTTCGTCTCTTCCTCAGTCCCTCTCTCTCAGTCTCTCTCCCTCTCTCTTTGTCGATCTCGCTCCGACCTTCTCTCCCCCTCAATCTCTCTGTCTTCTCTCTCTCTCTGTCGATCTCTCTCCCTCTCCCTCTCTGTCCCTCTCCCCCCTCAGTCTCTCTGTCTTCTCTCTACGTCGATCTCTCTTCCTCTCCGTCTCTCTCTCCTCTGTCCCTGTCCCTCTGCCCCCTCAGTCTCTCTGTCTTCTCTGTCTCCCTCTCTCTATCGATCTCTCTCTCCGTCTCTTTTCTCCTTGTCCTCTCTCCCTCCCTCCCTCCGTCTCTCTGTCCTCGCTCCCCATTTGTTCTCTCTCCCTCTCTCTATCTCTCTCCCCCTCCGTTCCTTTCTCCCTCGAATCTCTCTATTTAATTTAGTTTAATTTAGTTTAAATTAGTTTAGTTTAACTTAATTTAGTTTAATTTAATTAATTTAATAGAATATTGTGATTTTATTTAAGTTAGGTAATTTAATAATTTTATCGAAGTTAGGTAATTAATTTAATTTAGTTTAATTTATCATAAATTAGTTTAGTTTAATTTAATTTAGTTTAATTTAATATAGTTTTAATTTAGTTAATTTTAGTTTTAATTTAATATAACAGATAATTTTTTAAATTTCAGTATGGCTCCAAAGCAACGCGATATTGGATGGGAACATGGTACTCTTGTTTTGTGTGCTACGTGATATATTTTGAATATGTGATACATGAATTTTAATGTCTATATTTTTTTTTTTACGATTTGTCATGATTTTTCATATTTTTTGAGCTTTCTATGTAGCGTTTTGCGTGTATCGTCCGAGTCCGATCCGAGTCGTCGAGACCAATCCGTCTCGGTGCCGGCCGAGACCGCGGCTTTAAACCATGCCAGGATTTCAAGTAGAACAATCATTATCCTCTCCGTGAAGATGAGGCCCAACCGACAGCCTCAAAGCATACATTGGCTACTTTCAAAATCAGCTAGCCAAAGTACACAACTACAATGAAGACGCATCTGCTCTCACATTCATCAGCGGATTATGGGTCACCCACACGCTGTACAAGTATCTGGTGAAGTACGATGTCACTCATTGGAGCGAGGTTTTGTATTGAGCCCAACCACACATCCAGTTGGAGGAAGCAATAAAAGCTTCACCAACCCATCTTTCAACAACGGCGACGGAACAAAACCGAAGCTGCAACACGGAGCCCCTCCGTCGATGTTAAGGGACGCGGACAAGGCGCTTTCAAGAAAAAACTGTTCTCGTACTCTCAGCAGAGCCCACTCTGAACCTATCGGGTGGACGATAGCTTCACCCTGCTGAATCTCCCGATTCAGGACGTCTTCGAACCCATCAAAGGTCAACTCTGGGTGAAGCGTCTAGAAGCAAAATCACACGACCTTGCTCGTCTCGGAGCGAAGACTACTGCTCCTTTCATGACAACAAAGGACATCAGACTTCTTAATGTCGGTCCCTCCGTATGTACCTTGAAGATCTTGTCAAGCAGGCCTATCTCCAAGAGTACATCTTCACCTGGAGCCTCCTCTGAGACAGAAAGACAGCATGAGACCCGTCCCCGAGTTGACCGCACCACACGATCATTTATATAGAGCGGTTTACTAATACCAACTCGACAAATAAAAGCAGAGTTTTTCTAACGAATAAAAGTTTCCTATATCTCATTTATTTTTTATGTATTTTACTAAAATCATTTAATAAAAATACATTCTGATTCTTAATGGCTTCCCTACATCCTTCTAAGGATTCGCGAAACCTGCTAATTGGCCCCCGCTTGGCCGGCCTTCAAGCTTTCTTCTCCGGAGTCATGACGGAACATCCGAGGATGGATCCCCACATCGAGATCCAACTGCTCCAACGTCTGGCTCCCGGCTCTCTACATCCTCTAGTGCCAAAATCCACTCAGCAAACCCAATGCGGCCTATTCACAAGCACATCTTCCCGGGAACTTCTATCTGTGAGTTCCGAGGAGGGAAGCCCCCTCACTCGAGAATGATAATGCAGGTATTTATTTTCGAGATTACTCCAGCTCATCCCGCAGGCAATTACCATCTAGAAGGTTCATCCTCACCGGCAAAATGCCTTGGCTCATCCCTGATTGGGCAACTTCCCTCCGATAGGCTCATCCTCAACCAGGCATCTGTCACCCTTACGGGTCATCGCTAATCGGGCAACTATCGTCCAGAAGGTTCCTTCCCGATTAGGCTACCGCCATTAGTCTGTGTTTCGAGGAGAAAAGCCCTCACCTGAGAATTAATACAAACACCTATCTCTGGGTTCCAAAAGCTCATTCTCAAACGAGCAACCGCCCCTCGAAAGGCTCATCCCCAATCGAGCAAGTGCCTGCCCAGTTCTACAGCTGAGGGCTCTCCTCACTCGGAATCTTATGCTTGTGCGTTCCGAAAAGAAAAATTCTCGCTTGAGAACAATGACACTAACATTAGCCTCCGGGCTCCCGTCGACTTGCCCTTCCAGTTAGGTAGTTATCCAAATAGTTCGTCTCCGCTACTGAAGTCTTCACTTCACTCGAAGGTCAGCGCCTAGCGGCCCAGTTCGTCTCCGCGACTGAAGTCTTCACTTCACTCGAAGGTTAGCGCCTAGCGGCCCAGTTCGTCTCCGCGACTGAAGTCTTCACTTCACTCGGAGGTCAGCGCCTAGTGGCTCAGTCCGTCTTCGTGGTCGAAGTCCTTGCTTCACTCGGAGGTCAGCGTCTAATGGCCCAGTTCGTCTTCGCGACTAAAGTCCTCGCTTCACTCGGAGTTCAGCGTCTAGTGGCCTAGTCCATCTCTGCTACTAAAATTCTCACTTCATTCGGAGAATAAATATCTGTACGCAGAGATGAAGACACCGTCCAGAGATGATAACGCAGAGAGATCACATTCTTACCATCCGAAAGTTACACCTCCGAAGGGGTATGAACATTCCACGATACAAGTCATGCAAGATCTAAACAACTCAGTCATTTCTATTATAAAATACATGCAATTACATTTCATTAAATTTCATTACTTCATTATATCTGACAAGTGAAATACATGGGATCTTTTACATCCCCTTGTTTACTTCTTGAAAAGAAATATATGAGATCCGAGAATCTTTTCTGTCACCATTTACAGACTCCTGATACGGGAACAATGAAGACTTGTTCATCTGAGGAGATCTTTCAGGGGCAATCTTCATCCTTGCAGTGGTTTCTGAAGCAGGTAGTCATATCTCGTCAGCAGCTTCACGTTCCTCCTAGAAAACTAGACGAACACCACCCGCTATGGTGATTCCCGAAAAGCCCTCCAGAAGTGAGGCAACGACGTCCGACTAGACGAACCCCGCAGAACACACGAGAAGGAGAAAATATTTCTCTCCACTACGGTGTCCTGAGGAAGAGGATCAAGCTTCGGAGTGAAAGGCGACTCCCTTGCACACCTGATCAACGTGCTCTACCTTTTTCTTCCTTATACGCCCTATATGAAGGAATGGTCAAATTCTTTAGAACGGTCCGCTCCCTAAAAATGAGTGACTCGGAATCAGATCATCGGCTCCAATCGAAGTGGGCCACCAAGCTATCTCTCCTGACGGCGGATCCTCATCACGATGGCTTATGTTTCATGATGGGCTCATCACGATGGCTCACATATCACGCCAAACAGACTCCCTAAAACAGTGGGGTTTTGGCCACCATCCTCTCCACCTTTTATTTCTCCATTTGATAAAAGGGAGGGAAGGATCCACGAAGGCTCAGCAAAGACAACAAAGGAGGAATCCAGAAACAAGACTTTTTAGAGGAGTTGACAGAGGTTACTTCTACACGAAGGATTCTGCCTATTATTTATAGATGGAGGAGGATCCAAACCGATTCCAATTCATGTTCTCGATCCCTGAAAAGTTGGATCCCATCCCGAATATTTCGCTCAACCAAAGAGACACGATATCAACTGTCGCTCCCCCATGATCTCTGTAATCATAACACCAGAATTCGAAAGGATGTCAGCTACCAATTTCAAGAAGCTAGGTCAACCGGTATGCAAGCTGTTAACCATCAACACAATCTTCACATTAATCCTAAAGATCTGTATTAATGAGCCAGATCTTTACTTGCATATACTTGCAGAAGAACTCAGATGTACTTAAAGGATCGTACCAACTTCGCTCTTTCGACTCCCCTCTCACGACTCTGACAATCGAAAGATCGGGGGTATCTGTATTGGTCAGATTTTGACCCTCGTCAAGATTGTGACACGTGTCCCACCGCATCAAAGCGTCTCAAGCGAACAACAAACTCGACATGCCAGCTGGCCCATA